>PVIR01017863.1:0-34228 GCA_004026965.1 Petromus typicus | reverse complement strand
CCTAAGAGGCATTTTCTTACTAGTGCAGGATGACTGACAGTGTAGCAGTGTGTGACAGTAAGAATGCACTTACATGTCTTCATATGTATGTTTAAAATTATTAATTCTTGAAATGACAATGTTTTTATTCAGGACTACTATAAAGCCTTAGAAGATGCAGATGAGAAAGTACAGTTGGCAAACCAGATATATGACTTGGTAAGTAAAATTCATGTGAATAACTGTATTGTATAAGGACTTGAATAGTCAGTTAGGCTTTAAATTTGTTAGCTTACATGTAAAAGAACAGACTAAAACTAAAGTCTTATTTTATCACATTTAATTTGAGAACTCAGTATTTTTATTTTTCCCTTTGAGAAAGAGTCATAAAAAGTCTATAGTATTGAATTACAGGGTCTTGAACTTTTATTTTAGCCAAATGTAGCCAAGGCTCTACTGCTGTACGATTCTGTCTGTCTGTCTATATATCTATTCAAGACTTAATTTTAATTTTATTTTACTGACCCTAAACTTTTGAAATAGTCTGTTTATTTGCCTGTTACATCTTTTTGAGTTTGTTTCTGTGGTAAAATACACATAAGAGTATTGTGCTGACAGCTTTTGGTACTCTGACTAAAAGGAGGGAGACAGTAATTAGAGTCAGTGCTCACCGAAGGGATGTCAGTTAATAGTTTTCAGCTGTCAGATGACAAAATGTTTGGGAAGCATTAGATTACATATGCTTTTTTAAAGAAAACTTCTTTCTTGTAGCAGTACTTGTAAAAGATTGAGATTACCACGAAGACATATTTAATCTGTATTTCTTAAATTGATGTCATTAGAGCATTTTTAAATGTGAAGCATCTTCTTTTAAAATATATACTTTAGGAGCTATTCATTTTTCTGTTCTTGCCTCAAAGTAAGTTACAGCAGAAAACAAAGGCTCACTTTTGTTTGACTTTATACTGATTTCATTCTTACTTTTTTAGTCTTTAGGGAACAGTTTTTTAAATTATGTAGCAGTGAGCAAGACACAGCATAGAAAGGCACACACCTTGTGTGTTTATGTATAAGTGCTGGTGTGGCACTCATGCGAAGCTGTAGAGAATGCTTAATGTAGAGAAAATATTTCAACCTACATTCTTTATTTATATATTTCTTCTAAAAAGGCATTTCATAAAAGACACTGCCTAAAGATAGAGTAGGTTGTAGCTATAGTAAATAGTAGCAAGCAGGGCAGGACCTAGCCTTCTCGATCTTTAGGCAGTATCTTTAGAATGAAAATGAAAAGTACATGATTGTTTGAGTCTTGAATTATGTCTGTAACATAAAAGCCTTTTACACTTGAATCTAAAGCTAATTTGTTTAGTAATAATCTAACTCATATGTACCATTCTTTGTTTAGCTGTTACCTGTTTTTAAATTCCTGTAGCTCTTTGATTGTCTTCCTTTAATGTTTTGTTACTTTACTACTTTTACTAAAAGCAACTTCCTGTATTTAGAAAAATATTTGACATTTATATTTATATGTGTGCATGAATTCATCTGTTATTTATGAACTATGAATCACATGGTTTGTCCACAGTGTGCCAGATAGATTGGTTTTGCTTGGGTATATTGAAAAAATAAAAAATGAGTATTAGAAATAGTTTCTGTCCTCAAGATACTAGTAAACTAGGTGAGAAGGAATACCTATGAATTCAGGTGGATAACCTGTACAAAAATGTAACAAGTACAGATCAGTGGAGTAGAGTGTTAAAGGTATCTAGTGAAAATTCAAACTAAGTCATGCAATGATTTGGTGATGAGATGAGTTTTAGACAGAGGATTGTGCTGTTAGAGGTTGTGTTGAAGGGAAAGCATTTTACTCAGATATTGGCATAAACAGAATGAAAGTGAAAACTAATTTTTCTTTTCTTTGAGAGGAATTGATTACCTAGGCCAGGGATGAAATAACAAAAAAGGGTAATACAATAAATTTAATAAATAGAACATAAGTAGTAAAAATGAGCCTTCCCATAAGTTCCATGCAGAAGGCAGTGTGAACCCCAGTTCACCCCAAACTGGCAGTGTGACTTTGGAAGTTATTTAATCTTGAACCTCGGTTTCCTGATGTATAAACTAGCAGTATTTTACTAGAGTACATATGTATAAGTACATGTCCATACATATATTCACGTATTCACTTATTCCTTAGAAACTTAATCCATCGCATCTTTCTTAGTGGAATTCTCTGCTTTCTCAAAGTCACTGCCCCTCTTTCACTCCTGTCAAGCTGAAGCTGTTCTTTCTCAGTGCCCTGTAATATCTAGGGCTGCCTTTGTCTCGTCTTTTTTTTTTTTTTCTTCTTTCCTTTCCTCTCTTTTTAATTTTTTCTTTTTTTAAAAAAAACTCTATTGCTTTTTCAGGTGACCATTATTATTGTAAAAATCTCTCTTTTCAGGATCTCACTCATGTGCAGTGTAAATTTGTGGTAATTGAGAGTAGAATAGTGGCTCATAGAGTCTGGAGACAATGAAAAAGAATTAGGAGAAGGAATGGAGAAAGGTTGATTGTGTTAGTAATAAGCTATAGTTAGAAAGGAGAAAGAAATTCTAGTATCTTGTTATACAGTTGAGTGATAACGTAACTAGTTAATAATAACATATTTTTTTAAGATAAAGAAGGATTTTAAATGTTTTTTCCATAAAGAAATGGTCATTGTTTGAAGAAATAGATGTATTTACCTTGATTTGAATATTACAGTGTTTGTATTGAAATATTAAATGGTACCCTGCAATCAGGTATAATTTTTAATCTCTCAGTTTAAAAAATCCCTTCTTAGAGACTTCCTCCTCTTTATTATCTTCTGCTTTCATTCTCACTGTTATTTAGTGGCTTATACATCAGTTCCTCCCGTTTATTAAGACACTGGCACATGATGTAGAATTTTCCTCTTGTGAAATCATCATGTGTAGCCTTCTACTTTGACTTTTGTAAATTCTGAGTTGCTTCATAGACACATACGGAGTCTGACAGCACTTGGGATTTTCCTACCTCTAAAATGCCTGCTGTGTCTCTACTTAATTTCCTACCACTGTACCATCTTTTTTTTTTCCTAAGCAGGACTCTAGCTCTTGAACTTTTTTTTTTACTAGTACCTTCCACACATTTCCCAACATAGAGTAGATTTTTATTTGCCCTAAAAATAACCAATCATCACAGATCACTAGAACAACCAGGGGAAATCATGCACTTGATGTTGGTTCCCTTACAGAGTCGTGATTTTCATTATTTGGGCCTTTTACATTTGACATGGTTAGCCTTTGTATTTGACTGTGGTCAGTTTTATTTTATTTCTCTCAGTGGCGTTTTCAAATCTACATTACATGTCATTCAATCATCCCTTCCCCAGTTGTGATTTCTTTGTATTGTTAATATGTTTTGAAGAGTTTTGGTGGGAAATTCATGAACTATCTCCTATTTATCAATTCCCCAAAGTCTGTATGTAGACTTGCTCCCTTACCTATTTCTCTCAAAGGATGAGGTGTTTGTTCTTCTGGATTATTACTTCACTTTTATTCTTATTCAATTTTCTTTGACATTCCTTCACTTTTAATTTAATCCCAAATCTATGGCAGTTTGGATTCTGTCTAACATTTCTCTGAAATACATTTACAGCTTCTTCATTGCTAAGTATGCTGAGTACTCTTTTGTTCTCTTAAACTGACTCTTAAGGAAACTAACACTTCATGATTTTTTTTTTTTTTACTGTCTTGCTCGCTCGTTGTCATCTGACTGCTCTAATACAATTCTCATGTGACTGCTCTAATACAATTCTCACACTTTTGTGCCCTTTCTCTCTGTGTCTGGTTGTAGATCACAGTGGTGATGTTCCTCAGGTTCTATCCTTGACCTGTGATGTTTCTTACTCTTCAGGTTCTGCTCCTGTAGAGGAAATTTTCTTCCCTGCTTTTATTCCTAGTCCAGAGGGCTGGGAAGATCATTGCCACAGGGCAAAGAATTGTCATGTCCAGTGCCAATTTTGTCCCCCACCCCTGTACAACCAAGGTTGAGAAATACTTGTCCATTACATTTCTGTATATTTTTCTAGTTTTAAGAGCCACACATTAATTACTCAAGTCTTTCTCTGAGTCTTTTCTTTTTACCTGAGCATTCTTAAGTCCCTGAAACTCAGTTTTTTATCACTTAAGACTTAGAATCTCTTGTTTTTTCTTATCTACTCATCCACTTTTTGTTTCTGCCTCTCAGAAAGAAGCACAGGTGGTACAGTTATTCTTGTTAAGTTACTGAAAGTTATCCTGGACTCCTGGTCCCTGTCAAGCCCTGCACTTAGTTAATTACCACGGCTTGTTCATTTTTTTACCTAAGTACTTGTAATGTCCTTTCCTCTGCATTCCTTTAGCCTGTTGTAGTTTGTTAGGTACTTCCTTGTTGTTGTGGGAGAATAGCCCACACCCACAAGTGGAGAAAGGTTTATTTCACAATTTGTAGAGGTTTCTGTCCACAGTTGGCTAGCTCCAAGGCAGGGCAGCATGCGGAGGGAAAACAGTCTGTGGCAGGGCGGAGAAATAAGCAAAAACAGCAGGGACTCCCCCTTTTCCCTTTTATGTTCCTTAGGCCACAAGTGGACTAATCCATTTATCTCATTCCCCTGATCTTCTGTCAGACACCCACTATCCAGTCACTCCCAAAAGCCCACTTAGGAGTACCTGAGACTTTAGGAGGACATGTAGATATAAGCCATAAGGAGCTTTTTCAAGTGATTTAAAAAAAAAATTAAATTCTAATTAGAAACAATAAAATGTACATATCTTTTGTATATAATTCTTTTTGATGAATATGTATATCCTTGTAACCAATACCCCAGCCATGGTATAGAGCATTGCTGTTCACTCTAGAACTTCCCTGATGTCATTAATAATGCCTGTCCCCGCAGGTCTTTCTCACCTGAATGGCCATAGGAACTTCTCTAAATGGTGTTTCTGCTTTGACTTATCACTCTTGATTTATTGTGTTTGTTCTAAAATAGCTATTTCAACCTACTGTCTTTTTAAATTTCTTCGGTATTTTTCTTTTGATTTGTTTTACTGTGTCCTTTGTGATTCAGTTCTTGTCAGATCTCTCCCTGGATCTCTTTTTCAGCATTCATATGACTAGTTTTCTTTATAGAGTCACTTTAAGGGTCACTTTGTTAAGATCTGATTTTTTGCTCAAACTTTTTAGTATTCTTTCTTTGGCTTTTAAATTTCTGTTTCTTCAATTTTGGATTGATTTCCTTTTTTGATATAAAAGGTGATTAAAAGCTCTTCTACAATAGTACTTGAAGATGTCTTGTAAAAAGTGCATTTTAAAACAAGCTTAGAGTAATGTATTTTGGATATTTCAACTAAAAACACCTTCTACTGTGAATTTATTTGCTTTTAAAGAGCTTCCCTCTTTAATTATGACATCAGATTTATTTGATTGCAAAGTGCTCATTACTATGCAAAATAGTAACAATATTAGACATGTAGTTGAGTTTATTATGAATAAAGTTTTATTATTTTCATAAAATCAAAAATATTAAACGACTTAACTAGAATGTTTGAGATTGGCAAGGTGCTTGATCATTCTCTATACCCATACCCTGACATTGGTTAATCAGATAGTGAACAGAAGGACAGAGGCTATCAAGGTGATCTAATCCAAAGTTCTCCAAACCTTAGTCATTCACTTTCCACTTTTCACAGATTTTTATGCCACCTACCCTAACTACAGTTTCACATGAAATAGGTTTAAGAGGAGAGCTCTTACTAATTTGACTCTATATCATAAAGAAAAGACTGACATCACTTACTGTGTATAAATAACTATTAAATTTTTGAAAACAATTATGTACCTTTGTGGAATGCTTGTGTTTTGTGCATTGTGTTACCACAGTGTCTTATGGTGTTTGAATACTTTTTACTGAGTGCAATAAATTCACTTTATTAGCCTGCTGAGTAATTGCAGTTAAATTTAGGAGAATTATTGAGTTGTTTTTAGGGAGGTCAATAAATAAAATTATCCTGTCAGATTAATTAATATCCCTGAAATGTCAATGCTCCTCATCCAAATGAAAGTCTGAAATCTAGGTTGTATATTACTTATCCAAAATTTGGGAGAACAAGGACTTCAGATTTCAGATTTTTGGACTCTGGAATATTTGTGTAGACTTTTCCAGTTGGGCATCGTTAGTATAAAAATTCAAAGTCTGAAATACTCTGAAACTTACTTTTGAGTGTTGACATGATACCACAGATGGAAAATTATACATCAGACCTCATGTGACGGGTCACAGTCATAATTTGAACATAATAAATATATTGTTTAAAATGACTGTCAGGCTATATGTTTAAAATATATATGAAACAAATGAAGTTTGTTTAGACTTGGGATCTATACCCAAAATATCTCATTGTGTCTATGCAAATATTCCAGAATGTCAAAAGATATAAAGTCTAAAACAGTTCTAAATATTTCTGATAAGGGATGTGTATAAATTCACCTCAGTGTTTTATATGACATGATAGTTCATTATATTTTTTTCTTTGAAAAATTTACTTACATTTGAAATCAATATTCAGCTGATTTATTCCCAAGATCAGTGCTGCACTAGTTATGTCATTTATTAGACAATGAGATTATTGGAGACCAGTAACAAAAGAAGAAATATGTGGAATTAGGAGTCCAGTAGAACAAAGTGATGATTTATTCCAGTAGTTGTAGCGGTTTGACTAGTAAAAATTGATCTTTTTAAAATAATTTTTTTCCAGAATCCTGATACTCATAAATAGTGATTAAACACTTCTTTGTGTTCCTTAGGCAGATGTTGCCATTCTAAGGTTATGTTAGTACTGTACCTAATAAAGTTGATTTATATAGGCATTGATAAAATTGGAGCTTTTTGTTAATGCTTGAATGATTTTAGCAGTCTCTTGCAGTGCTTCAATACCTTTAAATTTGCTTCTTTTTTATATCCTGCCCTGTTCTTGAGATGATTATATTTCAGATCCACATTTTATCTATAAATTGTAGAGTTCTTTATATGATATTCTAATTAAGGAAACATATTTTATGAATTTGACCTTTTGATTTGTCTCTGGTCCTTATTGTCATTTAGGAGGATGATTAGATGTGGTTTATGTGCTGAGGTTTCAAGTATTGAATGTCTCAAGATAGGTCAAATTTTCATCTAGTTTAAATATAATTCAGAGATGTAGAGAATCATTTTTATGACTTTGCCATCATGGTTCTTTTTTCTTCCCTGACTTACCCTTTTTACTCACTATATCCAAGTATATTGGAGTAGATTGAAATCTCTTATTGCCTTGGATTTCAGTTTAGAACCTAATAAACTGCATGCTCTTTCTGAAAGGACAAAGTAGACATCTAAATATTTGAGTTTGACTGTCTCGGGAGCAGTTGTTCCTATAGATATACTTCTAGTTTTAATTTGGGTCCCTCAGCGATACAGTTTAAAATTTGAATATTGGAAAACTCAAATATTCAGAACAGAAAGAGGAAAGTAATATGTAAAAAGATGAAGGATGTTTTTATTGTGTGTATGTTGTTGTTGTTTTGTGTAGAGGAACCAAATGTGACTTTTAATTTTTATGCCAAGAATATATTAACAAGTAATGTTTCCTTTATCTCTAAAGAGTTCTCAGAAGGGATAGTATTTTAAACCTAATCGGGTGTAGTTAAAGACTACGATTTGGAGTAGAACAAAGCTTTCTTAGATAGCACTTAATGACATCCTCAGATGTGTATAACGTTAAATTTCGTGATAAGGATTGTCAAGTTGTGATCTGGATGTGTTTTGTCCAACCTTGCTCATGCTAGCAATGAGTCAGTACTAGACTGTGGTCAACTTTGTATTGGGAAACTGGCCGGTGGGAAATGAGACTAGTAGTACTCTCTTTGCTGCTTTGATTCAGTCTTACAAAGTTAGGTGGGTGTGGAGAGGATAGGGTAACTTGGCCCTGTTTTGCCACCTATCTGTAGAGCCATTATGATAACCAGCTGGAACAGGCACTTTGCCCATTCATATGGATAGAGGGAAGGGGTGCACTCGATTTCAGTTACATTCAGATCACTCTTAAGGCCACTTAATGTATCCTAGTTTATGTGTCCAAGTGCTTTATGGCATAAGTTAAATTTCTTGCCCAGTCTCTGACTTCTAATTTGATTTAATACAGAAATAGTAAATCTAAGGAAAAAATTTTCATTGCTTAGTAGTAACTGACACTATTAACTAGTTCATAATCGTTTTTACATATTAAGAAGTAAAAATGTTTAGAAGCCACATTACAAAGCTGCCCTGCTCAAAGTGCTAAGATTTTTTTGTTTCATTTTAATTACTTTGTTTTCTAGAGTTATTCATTCTTTGAGTTACCTAGTATAGGAAATTATATCTTTTTTTCATGCTTTCATGTGTAATATACTTCATCAGTAATGTATTTAATAAAATGAAGCAATTTTTAACGAAGCAGTGGAATATATATGTTGTGAAAAGGAAAAAATAAGGCCTTCATTTCCCCTTCACACTCCCTCCCCACCAGGGTTCTGACACTGGCCGTGTCTGGATTACACATGTACGTTATAGTCTATCCCCTATTTTCGTTGAGGGAACTGTTTGGCTTTTAGTCTCTATACATTTTTAAATTATCGATCCTTTCCTCATTTAGTTGAATCCAATCATTCTTTACTATCTCATACCTCCTTTATGTCTACCACAGCCTGATGTTATATATTTTTTCTTTGTTACTTTTTCAACTGTTACTTGCTTTATCTTGACTGTATTTTTTTTAACCTTTATTGTGTTAAAAACTTTACATTAATCTCACATTCTTTTTGAGATGGGGGTCTCACTGTGTATCTCAGGCTGGCCTTAAATTCACTGTGTCATCTAGACTGTCCTCAGGCTCAGAGCTGCCTTCTACAGCAGCCTCCTGAGTGCTTAGTTCAATTCCTGTGAAGGTAGTGACTCGCCCACATTCATGTGTCTCCATTAAATCTAGTGCCAGGCACACAACAGGCACTCCATATATAATATTAATGAGGTCACAGGTAAGATAGAGTATTTTCATTGCATTTACTGTCTTGAATTTGAGTATCTACATTTCCCTTGAGATTAAATTTTGACAATGAAAGAAATATTCTTGAATAATGGAGGTCTGTGTTCATAATTTATTATTGGAAAGCAGGTTTCATTAAAGGATGCTAAATTACCTGCACGTTCTTTGAATAGGAGCAAGTGTCTATAGTATATGTCCCATAGAGTTTCAATATTGTATGTACAACTTCTGCCATCCTTTGAAGAATAACTTGTGTGTATAATTGGAGGGAGAACTCGATTTTAAATGACTGAGAAGTAACAAACCAACACCTGAATGGTTGCTGCTTACGTTCAAGATATAAATACCAGGACAGAAAGAAGTTTTTCAGCTTGAATTACATTACTCTGAGTTAAAACAGATTAATTTTTGTATGTAGCAGTTCAGAGAAAAATGACAGATTGGGGGCCGGGGATTTAGCTCAGTGGTTCCGGTGCCTGTCTTGCAAGCACAAGGACCCGGGTTTGATCCCCGGTAACCACATACCTATACTGGGCGTTGAGACTCACGTCCAGCAGCAGTCAGTACCACATACCACAGTGCCGGGCGTGGTGGCTCACGCCTGTAATCCCAGCACTCGGGAGGCAGAGGCAGGAGGATTGCTGTGATGTGAGTTGGAGGCTGAGCTCAGGGCCAGCCTGAACTACAAGGTGAGACCCTGTCTCAAAAAAAAAAAAAATGACAGATAGCAGCTTTTTTGCTAATTTGGTTCCTTTGTCCTGTCTGTTAGATATACATTATTTAACTGAACCTTTTATTTAAATTTTTTCCCTTGTGCTATATCATAGCACTTTTAATGTTCGCAGACAGTTATTTGTTGTTATGAATGATTCAGTGGGAAACTAGACTTTGATATAAGATGCAGTCCATAGAATATTTTTCAAAGAATTAGTTCTTTTTTGTTTCACTTCAAAGTAATAAAGTATGCAGAATTACATATTGAAAAATGCTTCATATAATGTTTGATTTACATTAAGACATTTCTACTAGTCTGAGATGTCATATAATATTCTGAAATTAGTCTGAAGATCTCTTAGTTAAGTGAGAAAATAAGGTTTGTCACCTTAACTAGGGCAGTAGTACTACAAATAGTTATTTTAATCAGGCTTTGGAAAATGAAATTTTCTGGCTAAAAATCCCCTTTTATGTAAATCTTTGCAAGTATAATGGTCTGGTTTCCTAGCTTAGAGAAATGTACGTAGAGAATATAGTAGCCTTGTTTGTAGACTGAAATTTTTCTTTCACCATTCTAAAAAAGTTACTATGGTATGACACTATAGATGGCCTTATTAGAAGTAGAAGAGATTAAGCTGAGAGTAATCACAGTGGATACTTTTAAAAGCTACCAGTCTTCCAGCCTGTCCTCTCTTGCAAATCTCAAGGCACAGTTTTGCTTTAGTACTCATATCTTTACTTCTTCTGAAATTTGAAAGAAAGTTTTCTTACAAGTTAAGGTTCCAGTTTCTTAAAACTTAAAGTTGATTATGAGAGGCTTGGAAGATTACTTAGCCTAACACTCTATTTGGTAAATTCAAAACATCTGAGGCATAGGTTGACTAACTTGCTCCAGGATACTAAGCAGATTCACTCAAAGAAACAAAGATTTAGGTTTCCTCTTTCAACTGACACTTTAACAGTGTCCCAAATTTTGGTGGTTATCTTTGATCTTCTTTGAAACAGGTAGATCGACACTTGAGAAAGCTGGATCAGGAACTGGCTAAGTTTAAAATGGAGCTGGAAGCTGATAATGCTGGAATTACAGAGATATTAGAGAGGCGTAAGTAAAATTTACAGTTTTCCATCAATATTGGACAAATACATGTGCACATCACTTAGGAGACACTTGTGCCACAGGAGCCTTTGATACTGGCCTTCACGGAATGGTGGCATCCAGGTCATCTAACTTGGAACCCTGCAGATGTAACTGTTGGGGTCATGGGTCTTCAGTGGAATAATAGAGAATATCATCTCACTCACTTCTTGTGAAACATTAAGTCATTCCATTTTTAAAATATCCATATATACTCATAAAATCATTGGTAAGAAGATTTAAAGAAATGTAACCATCAAGAAACAAGTGAACCATCTGTCATTAATGTATTCATGTTTTTCCTTCCTGTTTATACACTATTTTTTAGGAAGGCTGTTAATTTTTCTTTTTAAGAATTTCTTTTTCTCAGCTTTATGTGTTGAGAAATATTTTAACTGTGTCCATAGTACTTTTTTTTTAAAAAAGAAACTCTTAAACTTTTATTAGTAAGGAGTCATTGTAACATTTTTTTACAAGGCTCAATTTAATCTCCTGCTATAATTTATGTCTAAATACTTCTTGAATTTAACTCAGGAAAAATGGAAGCATGAGCCCTGTTTTTTATTTTTTAACTAATTTGCATCTTTTCCACCTAATAGGTAAGGTACCCAAAACTAGATAGTGTGATGCTAGGCCTAACACAGGCATTCACTAAATTCATTAATTTTATGACCAGTTTCTACTAGAATATAATTAAAGTGCTCAGATTTGTCTTTTTCCATTATGCAACAGCAAGAATACATTCCTTGTTTCTCCTTACAAATAAAGGATTTTGACAGTGCTAGGCTGTGGATCTCTCTTATCTGTGCTCACTCTAGGTCAGTGAGAGAAGCCAGTCACCAATTCCATCTTGGTATACGTAGTTGTACTTTTTAAATTCAAAATAGATTCCCATTTATATTTATTCGTAATACTTTTATTCTGAAGGCACCCTGTCCTAGGACAATTAGTATTTGCATACAAAATAAAGAATTCTGTAGCAACTGCTTTGATTTTTGTTTGAAATGTTGATGTAGCTGAAAATAAGAACTCAAACTCACACCTATTCAGTACTGCAGGCAGGTTAATCAAGCATCCTAAGGACACAGACAGATAAAACTAAATTGGTTCAAGTTATAAAAACTGCTCCATCCAGTGCCCTGCCATAATTTCATCTCAAGGGATCAAAATCACAACCCAGAGAATTTCTTTTAAAGTATTTAGAACTTGGTGTTAAAGACTCTATGTTCTTCTCTTTTTCTAAGTAAAATCCCAACCCTTCATATAGTAATGTCCCCACCCCCTAAAAATTTAGAATTTCCTACTAAAAGGTCTTCAGATACGCTACACTAGATTCACTGTTTTAGATCTTATCAGGGTTTAATGTCCTTGCATCCATTTACATGACATCCACTATGGGGAATTCACTAACTAGACATTAGCATACCTTGAGCCATTTTATATGTAAGGTGAATATTGGCAAATGGATTTATTATGTTGTAGAGACAGGATAGTGCAGGGTAGAATTGGCAGTGGTAATCCTCTAATCTGTTTGGCGAATGTGACAAGATTTATGTCACAGCTTGCTAGGCCTTTGCTGGGTAAGGTAGCAATTGACATGTACAATTTTGTGGTGATATTTACGTCTCTGTGTCTCTCTTTTTTTAGGATCTTTGGAATTAGATACCCCTTCACAGCCAGTGAATAATCACCACGCTCACTCCCATACACCAGTGGAAAGTAAGTGTGGTCTAGTGTGGCTCAGTACAGTTAAGTATTCAGACCTTTAACTATAACTAAAAAGTAGTCGTGACCACTACCTGTGTATTCTCTTTTATTACCTTTATTTAACCAATTGAGAAGTAATCTTCCCTTCTAGTGTGTGTGTGTGTGTGTGTGTGTGTGTGTGTGTTTTGAAATATATTTTCTCATTGCATTTCTTAGAAGACTTATTTTTATTTGGGACAAGCATATTCAGCTTACTATAGACCTTTTTGTCTTTTTTAACACTTAGCCCAGTGTTAGTGAATATGTGAATTAGTATTGGTCATATTAGTGAAGGATTGGTGAATTAGTGAATATTTGACTGTATTTGTACATTTTTGACAGGAAGAGTGGATTGAGAGCTACTTTTAATAATAGATAGTGTTTTGAGAGCAAAATTCCCCTTAGCTATTTGGTGGATTATCTTCTGTATTTTGCTGTTAAAGATTTTTAAACATCTAAGAATATATGAGTAAAGTATGTGATGCCAAAAGTTCTTAGGCTGTCTTCTGAGAAAATGGAAAATTTTGTGTTCCATGAAGAACCTAGACTTATTTGTAACTATACTAGTTTATAACTGAATGGAAGTATTATGCGCTGTCCATGGTTCTCTGCAGTTTAAAAATACACAAATTCTTCATTTATATTCAGAACGGAAATATAATCCAGCTTCTCACCATACAACAACAGATCATATTCCTGAAAAGAAGTTTAAGTCTGAAGCCCTTCTCTCCACGCTCACATCAGATGCCTCTAAAGAAAATACACTGGGTAAAGTTATTTTCTTAAATATGATTTTTTGTGTTCAAGTATATGGAACTGAAAACATTCAAGGTTAATGAATCATATAGTTTTGTTAAAGTCTGCATATGGAGAAAGAAGAGAGAAAGAAAAGATATCTTCCATTTGACTCAATCTGTACAACATGCAGAATTTAAATTTAATAGTTTTATCTGTGTTGGAAAATAATATATTTTAAACTCAGTAGTGTTATTCTGTAACCATTTTTATTTCTTCTATACAGGTTGTCGAAATAATAATTCCACAGCTTCTTCCAACAATGCTTACAATGTGAATTCTTCCCAGCCTCTGGCATCCTATAACATCGGCTCATTATCTTCAGGGAGTGGAGCAGGAGCAATTACCATGGCCGCAGCTCAAGCAGTTCAAGCAACAGCACAGGTAATAAGGAAAAGTTTATAGACAAAATGTTCTGTTCTGTCTGAGACATTGGCAAACCCCAGTAGAAGCAAATAGATGTGAACAAAATAGTTTCTGTACATTGTGTAATTCATTTTTAAATTGTAGTTTTAGGATGTAATATTTAATGAAATAACACATAGGAGTTCCCTGATTGATAACGGAAAGTAATCAATGTGTTTGTCATGCAGTTCACATGAAGCTCCTTCTCCCTGTAACTGCTCCGTTGCCTGTGTGCTGTGCTTTGGTCCATGGTGCCTTCTGTGACAGCTCTGTCCCTTCTATCACTCCCAAGGCTTTTTCTATAGCCTGGAGTCTTAGGGTGGCTTGATTTGGTTCATGTCTTTACCTGATCTGCGTTCCAGGTTGAGCAGTGACTCTTTCTGTGATTATTTCCTAACTGCACAAAACCTGATTTTATGTCTTTACATGAAATAGCTTACATGACAGTGATAAAGATAATAGTTTGAACAAAATAATGAATGGTAGATACAAATAATACTGTAACATAGAACTTCAAAAAGAAAACCTGTGTTTATGTATTTTAATGCTACAAATGAATGTCTATTTAAGATGAAAGAGGGACGAAGAACATCAAGTTTAAAAGCCAGTTATGAAGCATTTAAGAACAATGACTTTCAATTGGGAAAAGAATTTTCAATGCCCAGGGAAGGAGCTGGCTATTCGTCATCTTCAGCACTCATGACAACGTTAACACAGAACGCCAGCTCGTCAGCAGCTGACTCACGGAGCGGTCGCAAGAGCAAGTAAGTTTTGTCGTCGCAGGGCCCACACCTGTGCTGGGCCCCCAGCCTGTTTTGCATCTCTGCTGGGCCAGCGTTTTATACAGTGCAGGATCTGATGGGTGGAGATGAACCTTGTAGAAGTACAAGATTTGAAGTTTTTATTTTCATGGTGTGCTTTAAAAAGTACTAGAATTGTTTTTAGATTTCCAGTTGGAAATTGAGTTTGTTAAAAAAATGGCTTAGATTTACTTTCTTTTATTCATTAGGATAAGCCATTCTTAGGACTGTTTTTCATTTATAGCCTCCTATTTACATATGTCTTAAGGCAAATTAATATGTAAAATGCATATTATAGCCTGGGAATTTTTCACTTTTGCTCAGTGACAGTATCATAATTCATGTTCTTATGTCCTAAGAATTGATGATATGAAAATGTTCCTAGAGTTTATATGTGAGAGTCTTAGAATGTTGAATGATCTTTAAATGTGAAAACTTAACAGCATTTGGTACTGTCTGTCTTGGGTAGTTAAATATGCTGGGTGTTTATACATGATGAAGTTCAAATGTCAGCCCAAAGTTGAGTTAGCTAATCATTATGTTATGATAATTTATTTTTGAATATATTATATTTTTTATGAATATGCCCCTAAGAAAATGATTGTAAAATAATAGAACTATCAGTCATCTTAAAGATGAGGTAATCTTAAGGACCCAAATTTAATATAACTCCCTTCAGTAAATTTCTATTCTGTTTTTTAAAAATTAGTATAGAATTTGTATAGTGAAAAATTTGTGAATTTTGACAAATTTTTCCCTGTCTGACATCTGGAAAGTATTCACACACAATTATTTTCATGAGATATTTTGGTTTATTTGTATATTAGATTTTAGTAAGCATTTTACTTAGAAATACCTGCACAATAATAGCCTGTACAATACCTGTAAATATTTCTACAATATAAACATATCTGTAAAGTAATAGCCTTAATTCATCTAGTGTTAATTTTCAAAAGTATACAATTTAAGTCTATGGTGAGCAATAACTTGGACTAAAAATTATCTTAAAAACTTCAAAACATATTAAAATATTTTTAATACCGTATTCTCCAGAAAATAAAACGTTGCAATTTAAAATAAGCTATTAAAAATGTTACTTTTTGTTCTAAACAAGTGTGCTTTCACATCAGATTTCCCAAACACACTGTTAGACAGATTATACATTTCATACCATTCCATTTCATGCTGCTTACCTAGGAGTTATTCTTAGGTCAGTTCTGATAATCAACAAATAAAACCACTGTTTGTGTTCCAGAAATAACAATAAGTCTTCGAGTCAGCAATCATCATCTTCCTCCTCCTCCTCTTCCTTGTCGTCATGTTCTTCATCATCAACTATTGTCCAGGAAATCTCCCAGCAAACAACGGTAGTGCCAGAATCTGATTCCAATAGTCAGGTTGATTGGACTTATGACCCGAATGAGCCTCGATACTGCATTTGCAATCAGGTAAATGTCTGGCACGTGTCTCTGAAAGCACAAACTGCATAAATTAGAAAAAGAAGAGAGCTATTTAAGTTTTTAAGTACTCTTTTTATTCCAGTTAAAATACCCTTGTTTACATTTTTCCCTCTTATTTAAGTGACTTGTTTGCTATAAGTGTACAAAACTTTTAAAAAATATCTATTACCCATAATCTGAGCCCTCAGATACAAACTGTCATTAAACCCTGTGATGAACCAACACTGCACTGCCTGAATGCATATTTGCGGCCATGATAAAATACCACAGACTGGGTAGCTTGAATGATAGAAAAGTATTATCGCGGGTCGGGGAGTTAGTTCAGTGGTTCCGGTGCCTGTCTTGCAAGTGCAAGGGCCCAGTTCGATTCCCCAGTAACCACATACAGTACTGGGTGTGGAGACTCAGGCCCAGCAGCAACCAGCACCACATACCACAGTGCCGGGCGTGGTGGCTCACGTCTGTAATCCCAGCACTCGGGAGGCAGAGGCAGGAGGATTGCTGTGATGTGAGTTGGAGGCTGAGCTCGGGGCCAGCCTCAACCACAAAGTGAGACCCTGTCTCAAAAAAAAAAAGAAAAGTATTATCGCCAAAAATTTAAAGGTGAGGCAGTGCAAAATCCAAGTGCTAGCCAGTTATGTTCCCAATGAGAATCCCTTACTACCTTATAAATACCTGCCTTCTCACTTATATTTACATGGTGGTGAAAGAAAGAACGTGAGCTCTGGTGTCCCCCAATTTTTAAAAAAGATTTTTTTTGTACCTATTTGCAGCACACAGTGATGGCATTCATTGTGGGAAGTTGGTACATTACATAGCACATATAATTCTTTTTACTTCTCTTTTCTCACTGCTCCCTTTTTTTCTATTTCTTGGTCTCCTTCTCATTTGCAAAATGATGTCCCTTCTTCCCATCGCCATCAGATTAGAGTCCCATCTTGTGGCCTGCTAAACCTGTCCCACCTCACAGTCCCTGGCCTCACATGCAGTCACCGTGTGGACTAGTGTTTTGATACGAAGAATTCAGGGAGGAGCCTGGCCTACACTCCTTTTAGCAGGCACATTTGTGCACTTCTGTGTAGATGACGTATCTGTGTGAATTTGATGGGAACCCTGATACACTTTTTGGAAATTGGCTTTTTTCAATAAATCAGATACTTTAAAGACTTTTCTCTCAGGTCATTTTTTAGTGTTCTCAAAGATTACTTTGTTCTGTGCTCTGTATTAACCTATGACTAGCCATAGATTATTTAAGTGGTTTTGATTTCTAAATTACAAATAACATAATGATAGGCATTTTAAAAATGTAATTTGTTTTGTAAATTAAATTTTTAAGGTCATCTTTTATAAATAAAATGAGATTTATTAGTATTTGATACAGACACCAAGACAGCTACTAGAAATTTATTACAAAAAATTGATGGGTATGTTTATTTCCTAAACTATTTAACACTGGATTATTATTTTCTCTTAAAAACCATGTACCAGTTTAATAGGTTTTGTACTAGATGATCATTTTAACTGATTGAACTTTTTTTTCACTATTTTTATTCCGTTATGAATTAACTTACAACATTGGCTAATTTTTCTTATTGCATTTGTTATGTATATTGTAGATAATTGGCTTGATTTATTTTTTAATCCTAAAGTTTCAGTTTTACATAGTTATAACTATCATTCTTTTTCTTTATGAAGTCAGCTATGTATCTTTTTTTTTTTCCTGATGTTACTGAAGATAACTGAAAAGCCCAGGGCTTTCACACTGAATTTGATAGTGTCAGCACCTTTTAAATTTTTTTTATTTTGAGAGAGGATCTTCAAAGTCTTACTGAGTTGCTTGGACTGGTCGAATTTGTGATCCTCCTGCCTCAGCATCTCCGAGTGCTAGGATTGCATCTATGTGTACCACCTAATAAAGCTAGCTGATGTTTCATATTCTTAAAAATTATTTTTGTCCTTTTGTTCTTCCTCCTGATAAATTTGTTTAATATTTTTGCTGTAGTTTTTACATAATTTCTTATATGCTTTGGTTTCTTCACTTTTTTTTTTTTTGAGACAGGGTCTCACTTTGTAGTTCAGGCTGGCCCTGAGCTCAGCCTCCAACTCACATCAGCAATCCTCCTGCCTCTGCCTCCCAAGTGCTGGGATTACAGGCGTGAGCCACCATGCCCGGCACTGTGGTATGTGGTGCTGGTTGATGCTGGGTGTGAGTCTCCACACCCAGTATGGTGTATGGTATGTGGTTATCGGGGATCGAACCCAGGTCCTTGCGCTTGCAAGACAGGCGCCGGAACCACTGAGCTAAATCGCCGGCCCCGGTTTCTTCACTTTTAAATCTTTTATATGTCAGCAGTTATTTTATGGTATGATTTGCTAGTCTAATTTTTGACTTTAACAGTTGCTAGCTCTTCTTCCATCTCCTGATAAACATTTTTTTTTTTAGTATCGATCAGAAAAAGAAATTCTATAAATATCTTTACATGAAAGTAGGCTAACTAAAAGAAGAAAACCAGATTGACCCTGGGATTTTCTTCTGTGCCACTGGAACCATGAAAAGTGACAGGTTCTGTCTTTCGAGTTTTGAGGAGAGATCAATTGGACTCAAATACATGTTGGCCAGAGAACTTGTTCCTCTTCAGAAGACCACGCAAAGATATTCTCACTCCTGTGGAGAATTGGAATTTGCGTGTCATCAGCCCTGTCTGAAGTCAGCCCACTGAGAATGTCAGTGACTTCAGGAATTGCTGCACAGTGCTGGTGACAAACAGTAAAAAAATAAATGAGAAGAGACAAATAATAGGAAGTGTGCAAGTTCCGGTGAAATGGACTGTTGGCTCTTAACATGAATGTCTTGACACAACCCAGGAGGAAGTAAAAACTTTTAGCCAGTAAGTAACTAAGAAGGGAACTTTAAAATTTTACTGTCAGACCCACCCACAAAGGTGAGTCCTATGTCTAGGGATTTATAGAGCCAGTTTTTACGGACTTTGAAGGTGCAGATAATTTCTGTACGTATCCCTCGTTCGTGCCCCCAAAAAATTCATTGAGAAAACAACCATATACCTTGACTGTATATTTGGTGAATTTTTTTTCCTATCATTATCATGATAATTCAGATTTAGACACTTGTTCCATATATATATAGTAAAAGTATATGTATTTTTTAACTAGGTATCCTATGGTGAGATGGTGGGATGTGATAATCAAGATGTAAGTATTAAATTTTTCTTTTTAACAATGAAAAATTGTTTCTTGAATATTCTTATTTACAGTGTTGCCTGGTTTTAAAACAGATTTGTTATTTTTTACTAATACAAAAATATTCTTCTCCACAATAGGATAATGTCCCTTAATATATTCCATATTTAAATTTTTTAAGCTATTTTTACTGTCATGTGCAGATTTTATTTTTCAAAAGTATAATATGGGAGTTACAAACATCTTTTTCTTCTGGTGAAGATATTCTTTAGTTACTGAAGTCCAGTTCATTTGTCACATGGAAGAAACAGAACTTTGCAATGGTACATTTTTTGGGAGGCATGATGCTAAGGGATAATTGAGGATGTACTGTGAGATGATTTCTTACCAGTAGTAGAGTATTTCCTCTTGGATGTCAGCTAATGAGAGCCATCTCTGACATAAAAATAATGGCAATTTAAAAGGAAAAAATTCCCATTTTTTCTTAATTTTTATATGTATTTTATTTGTGCTGAGAATATTTTTGTTTAGTAATTTTGACTTTTCCTTACTTTCTAACAGCTCAGAGGGTAACAACATTCAATTCTGTGGACACACTAGTCAATAATTTTAAAGTCTTGCAATTAATAAGCACTTCAAATGTGTAACATATTCTGAAGGTTGACAGGGAATAGCTTGCTGCCCTAGAGTCCTTACCTTTCCCCAACCTGACAGGGTAAAGACATCTGTTCGCATGGGGAGAACAGAGCCGGCTTCCTTGGCGTTGTCTAGATCACTTGGGGGCTGCGAGTATCAGCATCATATACTGTCAGACTTTTCACATTCTCTGTTGTACCCTCTGAATGTGAAGACTGTGTATGTCTGCTGGGAAACAGGGCTGGTTCTAGCAGTGGTGCTGTAGGCTTTGCACTTAGCTCCATCCCAATACCTTTGCAAAAGGTCACCAGGTCACTGTGTTGCCATGCTGTCCCTGATCTTGTGTTCCTTCTGCCTCAAACTCCTGGAGTGTGCAGATTACAGGCTTGTGCCACTCACTGTTCCTGGCTAACATCTTACTTCTTGTCCCTGAGATCTCATGGCAGCTGGCTGTCCAAGATAATGAAAAATAGTAAATTTTAGTTCATTATTTAGTGCTAGTCGAATAGATTACATGAACCTCAGTTAGCAAAGATGCATATAGTTTTTATGTTGTATCTGCTTTTCTCCGTCATGAAGTATATAAATTGGACCAAGTGATCTCTAAAGTGTCTTCTACTTCTACCTATTTCTGACCTCACAAAGCTACTTAGAGTTAAATGAACTATTGAGTCTCTATGGTATATTTTAATATACTTTCTATTGTTTAGAAGTACTAACAACTGTGTTTTGCTTTTCAGTGTCCGATAGAATGGTTCCATTATGGGTGTGTTGGACTGACAGAAGCGCCTAAAGGAAAATGGTATTGTCCACAGTGCACCGCGGCGATGAAGAGAAGAGGCAGCAGGCATAAATAAAGGTCCGTTCATTCGCGAGAGGAAAGAACTCCAGCTCAGCATTTTATATGGGATTGTAAAAAAGAAGGAAAGAGAAAGAAGCAACAACTCATTTCCAGGCAACCACTTAAAGGATTTATAGACAGTCCTTTAAGGTCTTGAACTTGAATTTTATGGGTTGTATTTTAATAATGTAAGTAAATTATTTATGCACTCCTGGTGTGCTATGAATATTATTCCAGTTAGCCTTGGATTATTTCTGTGGCCAACATATGCAGACATTTGTACTTCTCAACCATTTTCTCAAAGTAATGGGCATTCTATAATTTAAACTTCAAAGAATTCCAACGATGAAGATTTTAAGCAAAGTATTTTATATTCAACAGGTATATTCTGCTGCATGTACTGTACTCCAGAGCTGTTATGTAACACTGTATATAAATGGTTGCAAAAAAAAAAAGTCCTTCTAAAAAGAATTTAAGATAATGGTTTTTAAAATGCCTTTATAATATGCTTTGTTTCTTTGTGAAACCGATTCAGCAGGCTGAAGGAAATAGTTGATGTGATAAAGTGGCCTGGCGTCCTCTAGAGTACCTGGGTACATAAACAGAAACTCCTGTAGGTGAAAACAGATTTGTGCCATTAGTCTTTATATGTTTCTGCATCCAGATAGAGTGCAGTTCATGAGGGTGGGGGTGGGGGCTGATGGGAAAAGGGTGTTAAAGTGATACATTTTTATACCAAATGTGTTTATTTTTTTGTGCAAGTATTCCTTAAAATTGGAATTGTATTAGGTGTTAAAATAAAGTTTTTAAAAAATTACTTGTATTTATACTTTACACATCTAATAATGAAAATTTCTTAATTCTGATTAGCTTCTAGTTTTCATTATCTGGAGAGGACAGAGGCCCAGGACACCAACTGTTGTGTCATCTGTGATTTCTGTAATGTTGGGGATTTGTGTTAGAGTAAAGGAGAGACATTTTAAATGTACGTTTGAAATGCCAATGTATTTTTCTAGAACACTTTTCCTTCAGTCTAAGGGACTTAATAATTACAACAAAATGAGATGAAAATAATGGTTATGGATGTTTTGGCTGGAGGCAATGTGGCCAGCATGAGTAAAAAGACCCTTAGATTAGAACTTAAAATTCAGCTCTATTTTCACAATATGTGACATACAGGTATGACAGTTAATTCAAACCTTGAATCACTCTGGGCCTTATTAAACCAGGGCAATGCTAGCTAGCTATAAAATGTCTTTAAAGCACTCCTAAGGTTTAATCTTTGGTGCTACTTAAATTATAGATTTTATATAGAAGTTTTATTTGAAGTACAGTATGAAGTCTGGTAGATAAAAAAAATACTTAAAACTTTTAAGGTAACTATTATATCTTATTTCCTTTATATTGAAGCACTGGGTTCATCAGATTTCTGCTGTAATTAAAACCACTTCTGAGCCTCATAGAACTTATTCAAAAGACAGTGTACAATCTATGCAATGCTGCCTGAAGGGAGTGGATTAGACAGGAAAGTTCAGCGATCTCTTCCAGCTTTGGGATTCCAGAACTCTCACTGCCATAGTTTGATTTTATAACTTGTTTCCCCAAACAGATAAGTTAGGTTCCTGTGTGGGTCCTCATTCCATATGACCATGGATGTCATAATTTTGCAAGTTTGAGTATTTTCATGGAGTTTTGATAAATCTTTAAGTAATATAAACTGTTCAGTTAGCTTATTAATATGTTGCCCAGAGAAACTCTGATGTGTATTTATATCTTCTAATTACATATTACGATGTTTCCAGACATTTTATATAAAATAAGAATCGATAAAAGGAAAAAGCCTTACGCACAGCCTTTAAATAGTGAAAGTTCCTTGTCCGAGTAAGGAACATCCCTATTTCCATCACTATAGCCTCTTCCAGTTTCTAAATTCTGTTTCTTACCAAATTACTGAGAAAACACTCGGACAAATTTTAAACTTGAGGAATGAATATTTTATGAAGTGTATATACAGAAGTAAACCAAAATTTTGTGCAAGTATTTAGTAATGGTACAGTTTATTAGCATCAGATATAAAGCTATATATATATATATATCTATAGATAACTATATATGTATTGATATCTATACAAAGCTATATAGGTAACATTTACATATATCTATAGATCTAAGTATATATACAATGGGCCAAACATGGAACTACCTCATTTTTTTAAAAAGTGGCCAACTACTATTATTTTTTGTGACTTTAACATCATGGGCATTCAAAATCTTTGTTGTACAAAACTTGTGTAATGATTGGTGGCACAAAAAGTCCAAATGTGGGTTCACAATATAGGTGGTCAAATTGAGGCCTTACTGCTGTGGAGTGTATATTAAAATGTTTATGATGACACATTTGAAGCAATAAATGGCTGAATTAAATGCCTAAATGAAGCAGAGTGTTTGATAAACCATGTAACATGCAATCATTTTTTTGAGGGCATTTTTTTTTTCTTTTTCTTTTCTCCCTTAAAGCAAACTCCATGTATTTTAGGCTTTTAAGCATGTTAGGGTTAAGTAGTTGTATTGCCTTTTATCTTTAGAGCTTAGAAACAGTCTGCTTGAGATAATTATTTTAATCTTAGACAAATCAATGTCTAACAACTTGGATTGCAAGGGATAGGATACTTTGTAAGTGAGTACACATTGCAGTTTCTCTGTTACAAAAACTTATAGCAGGAGCTTTTTAGGAGGAAAGAAAGATGCTGCGAATACATGGACGAAAGTAGAAGCAGTGGGGACTCACATGTTAATAGAAAGGTAGAATGTTCTGCGAAGTGCTCTGTGGGGTGAGGAAAACACTGTGAGGAATCATGAGGAAGAGACATTGATTATTTCACTAGTCAGGGTTGTTTAATGAAGGAGGAACCATTTGAACTAAGTCCAAAGACAGATGAGAAGCTAGGCATGGTGACAGGTGCTTGTAATCCCTGCTACTTGGGACTTTGAGGTGGAATGATACTTAATTCAAGATCAGATCGGGCAATGAGGAGACTGTCTCAAAAAAAAAAAAAAAATCTTTTAAAAACAAAGATAACGAAGTAGCAAAGGTTTTCCAGGTGGACTGTTCAGAAGCATGCACATCTGGATGTCCAAGGTTTTCTGAGGTGGGTGAATCCAGAAGCTTAGCAAGATTATGTTTGTGAAGAGTGTTCTACTGAATCATGGAGCTCTTTGTTAATAGTAGTTTGAGGAGGAGGGTAATGTACATATTTTTGTTAACTGCACTTATGATTAACAATTTAAATCATACCATTTATGATTTTAAAAGTAGGAATGACTTAAAATTTATTTGAAATAGGAAATGCTGAAGTAAATCTTTTCCTTTTTAAAATGACAAATTAGAGTTGGCTAGTCAAGATTTTTAGTATTTTTTTTTTTATTTAGATGCTAAAAGTCTAAATTTCTAAAATAATTTGTGATTTCTTACACAGAATTCTAGTCTTAGAGAAATAAATTAAACTTTAAACTGTTTAAAAGATGAACTTCAGATTTTGGGTTGTATTTTTTCAGTTGAAGTTGGAGGAAAAGGTATGTGTCAGGCTGTTTCCATTTTGAAGTAGTAAGTCACATGTCCTTTATGAGTCAGTATTTTAACAAATACATTATACGAAGCTGAGGCCAGATTAAGATATTTCTTTGCCAGACATTTAAACATTTTCAGTAGGATTTTCAGAACCATATAATTCAGTTTTTAGTTATTCCAGCACCATCTTTCACACTCTTCATTGCTAATAGAAGAAGCTGTAAAGGAGAACATTGCAGTCATTTATTTTTCACTGCTCATTAAAAATTCAAGATTTGGTGGAACTTCAGGCAGTACTGGAAGCAAGCGTGGGGTGTGTGGGGATTAGTTTCTCATCCCCGTCCCACATTCAATCTCCTCTGTTAATAAGAGCTTTATTTAGGTAGGTGTAAAATATAAGTCTTTAAAGTTAAGCTCATTTAAAACATTCTTAAGTCTATTATAGTAGAGAAAAGAACCTAGCAATCCTATTTTAATTATTGGGGGGGGCACTATTAAATCTGCTCCAGTAGGGGGACCCTTACTACTCCCCCATTAAAATAAGAACAATTGGAATAGGTACCAAGTGGCTTTTCAAAGCTGTCTAGGTCACAGGTGACAAAAAGGGCCAGCCAACTCCACCTTCAGGATGTAGTAGCAGTCCTAAGGAAGTGAATCATGCCTCTCCCAAGGCTGCTGAAGTGAGATGCTCACTGTTCTAATGTACCTGACACAAATCTTAGCCACAGGCAAGAATCGGGCAACAGCCACCATTTGGCTGAAGTCTGAGTTGTACGGCCTTAGCACTTCTGGTCTTTTGTCCTTAAGCCCAGCCTGACCGCCAGAGGGTTTGTTGGCAGCATTGTCCACCTCTGTGTGTTACAAGTTGTGGCATCCCTGCCATCACTACACCCTTGCCATTTCTGACAGCCAGAACTGTCCAGAAATTGCCAAAGCCCCCATTGAGTTAAATGTCACCAGGATATGAAATCTGGAAGGGAGAAATAAGAATAATAATGAGAAGCATTTGAATCTACACTGTGTAGGCTGTTATCACTTGCAAGGAGGGCACAGGGACAGGCCGAGTAGCTTCCATCTTAAAGATGTTTGTTTTGTAGAGACACAAATGCATAGCGCAGCCCAGATGTGATAAAAATAATTTTGGCATCACTGCAAATTAAAATGCCTTATCTAGAGGAAGTGGAGGAAGGCAGTGACTCGTCAGAAATCATAGAGAACTCGGGATAGATGTCTCATCGTAAAGCAGCATCAAGAGTTGGCGTGTAGGATCCTTCAGAAATTCTGACTTAGGGCACAATTGAAAAGCATTTGGGCCATTCAGACTGAAGGTTCAGGTAGAAAGTTAGCACAGATGAAAAATCCATGTTTTGTCCAAAAAGGTGACTCCATTTAGTGAAGTGATTCTCACAGATGGATTAAAAGGAATTTTAGCAAGTTTAAATGGTGACTGCTTTAGAAAATGCAGAAAAATGACAGCTGTTTGAAGGCTTTCATTCATCTCCAACATCGAGAGTCTATAGACTCTTCTTTGTATTGTAATGAGTGGTCCAGGAAAGCTGTCACATTTAAAGTGCTAAACCTACCTACTGTGTGTCTGTGCTTGTCTGTCTGCATATACATTATCTCCGGATAGCAGTTACTTCCCAAGAGACAAAGAGATCTCTAAGGCAGAAACCTGATATTTCACATAGATTTTTTTTTTTTAGATAAGTCTTCTATATATAATTTTTTTATTCTACCAAAAAGAGGACTTTGGTTTGTGAATTTATAGTTAAAGTTAGCGATGTAACATTATTCTGATATTCCTCTTATCCTGATGGTGAATATGATATCTTTATTAATAAATCCAGGAAAGAAACTTTTTGGTCTTAATGTTTACAGATGACCTACTAAACCTTTAAACTTGAAAGTTAAAGCTATCTTGATCTGTGCCTGGCCATTTTTTCCAGCTCTATCTTAGTGGTGTTAAGCTAAGCGTTAAATCTCTATCTCCTTTTTGTGCACCTGTTGAAGTCTTTGTCTTTTAAGGGCCAACTTGAGAAGTGACTACTTTTCTGAGGCTTTCCCTGTCACTTTCCCTGGACTCCTTGTTTTGATTCTCTACGATACTTGCCTTATCTCTGTCTGAATAGGAGCTGGGATACTGCAGTATGTGTTTGTCAGGCTCATTTCCTTTTCTTCCTCGACATGCAGATAGACCTCATTCGCCAGCTCATTTCCCTGTAGACAGTCCAAGTAATTCTTCTAATGTGATACTGGTCAGGTCTGATCGATAAATACAAATTTTTAAATTTTAAGAATTTATTTCTGGAAAGACATTGCCATTGATCTATCTCAAAGTACTCCCACTCACTTTGAACACACTTATAATTCTTGCCATGTTCTGAAGGAGTTCTGGAAGTACTGTTTCATGAATGTCATCAGTCATGCTATTGTGGCTCCCTCGATACACTGAATCAATTCAATATTTGCCTTTGGGGATCATGTTGACTTATGGGAGGAGTCAGAAGTCCCATAGTACCTGTCTGGAGAACAAGGTAGATGAGGACACGCCCCCATTTTTTTTTTTTAAGGTTGGTTTCGGTTGGATGATAGCAACAACAATCGCTGTATTATCAATCATTTGTAAACACAAGGAAGAGGACTTTGAATGGCTTCAGAAAGCAGCAAGAATGATATATGTTTGCAATGAGGGGGAGGATATTGAGGGGATTATCTGCAATGTGTCTTTAGCTAAAACACATTATTTAATTGTAAAAATCACTGTATTTTTTGATCACTCCGTGCATATACCATTTGGAGGCCTGGCTCCTGTTATCCACCATGCTCTTCATCTGCTACTGGGATTCGGAAGAGCCCACTAGGTGTTTATGATTCCAGGCTTTGGAAAATCACCAGGTCAAATGTCCCTGGAAACCAAATGTCTTAGTGAAAATTTGTCAAGACTAAACAAATCTGAGAAGGAAGTGGGATTTGTATTGTATCACAACACTGAGATTTTTAAGTTGTTTTCTATAACATCTCTGATTAATTCATCAGTCATTTAGTCGATCATAGGATTCATCCTATGTCTTTGATTTTCCACTGTACTCAGGATTATGCTTCTGAATAGTAGAGATTCAGTATGCAATTCGTGCTTTAAGGCCAACAGCTTATGTTCAGAGGTAATGAGGGAGATTCACGAGTGAGCATGAGAGGAAAGGTGGCAGAGGCTGAGAAGACGGCAGCACAATTAGGGGAGAGGATGTCAGAAGGGGCTGTCCAGCTGTGGCTGACACTATTGCCTGGACTTGACTCACATCACCTCTGGTCCCACAGCTGGATTCTACATCATCATCAAGACAAAAAAATAAATATTCCCTGAGGGAATATTTGATGATGATGATGGCTACAGAAAGGAAATTCACACCAAAATATAGCTCTAGAAACAAGTTTCTGGATCCTCAGGTGACCTTTGAGGAAAGTGATTATGAGAAAGGTGGGACTCACAGATGTGTAGTAATTTCCTAAAATTCCTGAACCCACATTGGAACCTTTCCTGTTATAGATAGGTGTCCGTATTCCTGTAGTTTAAAAAATAAAATAAAATACTAAAATACCTTCTTCCAGCATCAATTATTTGGGTGTTTGCTTTCCTTCCTATATAGCACATCAAACACCAACATGGAATCTATGGCTAGATTTCAAATAGGCTTGTTTCTCAAATGAGAAAAGCTGAGACTTAAAAAAATAAAAAAGTCAAATCTCTTGCTGAAGAGCAGCTAAGAGGTAGTGAATGTCTGGCTCATATCTGGATTGAGTTTACTCTAAAATCATATGTAATCTATACATTTCCTTAGTGGCAATCATACCCTGTCTTTTTCCTCCTCTGTGCACCTTTTTAATTTTTCCCTTCTGCTGCCAGTGTCCCTTATCTGCTGCTCTCTCCTTTGAACTCAGTCACTAAGATGGTAACTGAATTCAGTCCACTAGAATCATCAGAAATTAGAACACCTTCTTGATTTCTATTATTTGAAGTCTAGTAATAACATCTGCTTAAGTTTTTCAAAGACAACTTTCATATTTCCCAGTTGAAAGGCATTTTTGTTTTAGTCTTGTGTACTTTGAACTTAGCAAACTGATAATGCCTAAGAATAACTCTTCAGATCCCTCAAGACTGGTTTTCCACTCTTCTGGCCTGACTAGAATGCCTGTTCATTGTGTGTCTCCCAGTAAACTGCTTTATTGTACCCTGGATCTCATCCCAATTTGAAAAGATTGTAATTCCTTTTATTTTTCAAATCACACTATGACCACTAAAAGTATACATGCTACAATCCTACAGTACTACTTTTTTCGGTTTCTATCTCCCTGTCCCCCAAAGCTTCAGATGCTCCTAATCGGGCCTTGCGAAGGTGACTGGACTATGGGCCCACTACTGGTGTTACAAGTGGTGGGGGTCTGAACTGAAGAGGTGGTCACTGGGGCACGACCGGGGAGGGCCGTCTCTCTCTCCATATCCATCTCCCTTCTGTTTCCTACGAACTGAAACCAAAATCTCTCCTCCTTGGAGAGGTGGGTGCTGGGAACTGTGTCTTAGTGACGGAGAAACTTCCACAACTATTGTTTGGCTCTTTCCTCTTAAAACTTTCTGGATTTTTTTGTTTGTTTGTTTGTTTTTTCTTTTTTGCTTTTTTTGTTGTTGTTATTTTTAAATTGAAACAAGGTTTCACTTTGTAGTTCAAGCTCATCCTGAGCTGAGCCTTGAACTCACAGCAATCCTCCTGAACCCAGTATTGCTGTATGTGGTTACCAGGTATCAAACCTCAGTCCTTGCGCTTGCTAGTCAGGCGCTGGAACCACTGAGCTAAATTCCTGGTCCTTCTGTTTTCTAAATAAGTGCTACCTCATTTTGCTCTACTCCATTTGTCATGCGGTTGAGGACTCTGAATGCATACAGAAAATAATATTAACTCCACTAAAACAGGTAGATGCAAAGAACTGGTTGAATCTACCTTTACTGTTGATAGTATTTTGTTGATGGTTTAATGTACCTGTTTCATAAGGTGTTAAAATGGTTACTATCGAGAAGCTAAAGAGGCCCATATCTCTGAGCCTATGATACCTCGGATCTCTAGGGGGCGCTCTCTCATAAAATATCGGGGGTTGCCCGAAGAGAGCCTAGAGCTGGAGTCTAGGAATGTAGCTTCAAGGACGGGTACTTCAGCCCCCGGGAGCGTGGATTAGAAACAGGTTGGGGAACCTGCTTGGATTCAAAGCTTTTGGAGAAAATCTGCTCTGAGCCCAAACCAGTCCTGCCTACGAGTTTGCAAAGGCAACGCTGGGAGAGGGGGCAGCACGCGCCGGCTTCTCCTGGACACTTCTTCCACTGTTCCAGCCAAAAAAAGAAAAGAAACATGGAGTTTGCAGAGCTGGAACGTTACCCAGCAGTGTCCATGCGACAGTGCGAATGAAGTTCTATCGGGCTGAGTTCTGGGTCGCCTGTCGGATCCCCTTTGCACTGTGCCAAAGTTCCTTGAGAAGTAAAAGCCGCAGTTAGGGCCAAAGTGTGCGGCAGGAGCCTTCGGGGGGCGCAGGCGCGAGCTGGGCGGCGGGCCACGGCGAGGGCGCGAGAGGGCGGCGGGCGACAGCGCCCGCTGCGGCCCAGACGGCGCGCGTGACCCTCGTCCTCTCCACGTGCAGCCGCAATTCCCTGGAGCCAGGGAGCCCGGGCTAACCTCTCGGAGTCCGTCCAGTCGCATCTCGGACCTTCGGAGTCCGCGGGGGCAGAGCTGATCGTTTCCCAAGGCCGCATCGCGTGCGGAGCGCGTCTCACCGCTGCCCCCCGCAGGGACACACGACCGCCCCCGCGGCCCGCGGTTCGCATCCCGGAGCCGCCGCCCCCCGTCCGACCGCCGGGGCCCCGGGGCGAGATGAGTCGGAGCCACACGGCCCGCTGCTTCCTTCCGAGCATGAAGCGATCGTGGAAACTTTCCTCGGGCTCAAAGGATGAAAACCGAGTAAGTACACAAAACTTTGAACTTGAAACGGAATGAAATCAGCACAGGCCAAACCCTGACGGTGAGCGCGTCCACTGAGACCGCTAGTTCCCTTTTCTGCGGCGAGGTGGCCGCTTAAAAGTGAGCGGGGGGGGGGGGGGAGCGGAGGACACACGGGAGGCCGGCGGAGGACGGCTTCACACGCGGGAGGGAGCCGACCGCTAGCGCAGCCTGGCCGGCGTCCAGCTGTGCAACAGGCACTTTTGCTTTTAACCTCTCGCGTCCTCCGACTGCGCATCTGCTCCGGCGCTGTTGTGCTCTGTGCCCAGTAGAGTTGAGACAGAGCCGGACTCCTTCACTATGAGCTTAGTGCTGTTGTGAAAATAAGCCACTTCCGGAAGCAGCAGTGTGGCAATCTGAACCGCACTCAGATTGTTACTTATAGTTACTTTTATTTTGATGTCTCCTTTTTTGGTTGTTGTTTAACCCAGGTCATCTACTATGTACTGTCACCCATGGAAGGACTCTCGTGAGCCACCTCGGACCTGTGGGACCTCTGATCTGCTGGCATGACCTTTCAGAAAGTTCTTAAGCGCAGATGGAGCAAACTTGACTGCCACTGTGGAAAAGGAAGACAGATTTCGTCTTTTTCATGCGGACAAAAAGTATCTGCTATGACTTTTCCAGTAACGTGGACCGGGGCCAAGTGAAGGTGAACTGGTCATGCTCTGTCGCCCAGTGTCCCAGTGTCGCCGGCGACTGTGCACCCGGCCCTTCCTGGTGGCCTTAGTGGTGGCAGTGTGTCTCTTCTACCAGACCCTGACCACCCGAGGGAGGAGGCGGCTGGCTGCTGCGGCCCCCGGGGCTGCCCCGCACATGCCCGCCGCGACTCCGGCAAACCCATGCGGGGACAGCCACGCACCGGACGGCCAGTGCTTCCTTCTCTCCGGTAATGCGCAGGAAATCAGAGAGGTAAGCTTTCCTGAGACAGCCTCTGCCAGGACAGCGGTCTGCCTCGCAGCCAGTTCTGTAAACTAAAATTAACTTCTATGAGATTTGAAAGGGCTCCAGGGGTTAAAGAGCCGGGACAGTGACCTGATGACTGGGAACATGTTACATAAGCTTCAGTTTCTTATATCCACTTCCAGAAATGTCTGTCCTTTATTTTATTGGTTATGACTTCGCTTCCTTTCCGTGGAATGAAATAGATCATCTGGAAAATGGTGATTCTTCCTAAAATATTAAGTATAGAAGAGATCCAAGGCTTTAAAGATGAGAAGAAAAAAAAAATCAGTTTCAAACAGTGGCTTTCCCTAAGGTGATCAGTATGAGAGCCCGAGAGTTCCAGACTCAAAAATATCTAACATTCCACTTTATAATATGACGGCTATGTTCTTAATTACTGAATGCTTTTCTAAAGCAATACACATTAAATGAATGATATGTTTTATTTAAAAATGCCATATTGCACCTTATCATTGATTAAGTCAGGAAAATTGAGATATTCTGTGCTGCCACTATTCAGGAGAACTTCACTAGTCTTAATTGCCAAGCATAAGAAAAAACACACACACAAGGAAACCTAACATTCCTATTTTAATATACCGCTTTTTCATATCTCTTAGTAAAACGCTAACCTTTACAACAGCCCTGTGTAAAAAAGGAAAAAAAGTGTATAAAAATAATGGCACAGTCGCTGAATCCTATGTTACCATAGCAAGATAAGCGAGGAAGCTGTAAATAATATCATATCTCTACAATAGATTTAGGTCCTTTTTCTGATAATATTGTTTGTAACAGAATTTCATCTTGGATACTGGCATTGTTGCTGTCATCATTACCACCCCTACCAGTACCATGTCTATTTTTAAAAGTTTTTGCTTATTTTATTTCAAACTCACAGTAGGCACTATAGATATGGCACTGTCGATATGATCATCACCAATCTCCAGGTGACTCTTAGGATGCTGAGGTGGTCCACATGGCGAACTTTAGGAAATAGTACATCCCAGAGGAACAGAAATCAAGTTTTGTGGTTCCTTCCACAATGATGTTGCTGTAAAAGAAACAAAATCCAATTCTCTCAGAATAATTTGTGAAACCACAACTCAAGGATATTATTGAAATAGAAAATTATATTAAAGTAAAATGAAGCAACTTTGGAGTCTTAAGTGAGTGTCATTGGGTACCAATAATGTTGAGAAATATGTTGACGAAAGAATATAGCAAAGAATAGCAGACAGTGCAAGTTAGAAGTAACTTCAGCTAAATGTGCAAATGAAGTTTTAGGTACAATAAAATAATTGAGTAATGTGTGCCTTTGCTTCCCTCCTAACATCAACTTTTATTTGCATTTTTTTCATTTCTTGAACAAATCAAACTGATGATTTATCAAAGTCACTTTTATTAGTTTCTGACATAACTATAATTTGTTTAAAAATTGTTAAGGTAGTTACATATTAAAGTCCCTAAAATATTTTCTATGAATCTTGTGTTAGGGGGTTTTACTTTTAGCCTAGTTTTGTCTACCCCTTTAATGACTTTCCATGATGCCTGCTTTATCTGTAATTTAGGCATATGTTAGCCGCTCTTTGCACACTGTCACAGAAAATCCCATTTCAATTTTGGTTCTTTTGTACTTCTAAACAATCTGAAACTAAAAATTCACTCTAGAATTTTCTTCTCCTCCAAACACCAAACACAATGATTTTGGTTTCCAAATGATTCACAGTCTTAAATATTTCAAACATAAGCAAAATTCTAAGTTCAAAATTATAGTTCAGAAGCCTCATAGATACAAAGTCTGGGCCTTGTGTCTCCATTTTCAACTTGTGCAGCCACTAGGGTAAAGCTGGCTTTTATTTGAGAGAAGGGAAATGTAAAGAAATATAATGCAAACTTTAGTTAAAAATAGATCCAAATAAATTTTACTTGCTATACACATCCCCCAAAAGAATCCGTTTCAAATGATTATTCTCTCAGTTATCTAAAATGAAGAAAGCAATTAACCTATAAATTGACATATGTGATCAATATTTAGCTCATTCTAAAAAGTAATTATTGATGAATTTTATTAAAAAGACCCATGAGATATTATACAGATGTTGCTAAAAATCTAGAATTAGCTAGTATATAAATATATTATAGATGTAGCATTGTTTACATCTATACATTTTCAATTTTCTTATTAAATTTATTGGCAAGCCAAAATATTTATATTATTAGAGATTTTCTTTAGTTGACTGTGTCTTTAAGTGCTTTTAAACATAACTTACAACAGTTGGTTTTTACCTATACTTTATGCATGCAAAAATATATTTGGATGTATAAAATGTGTATAAACCCCAGAAATTTTATGCAAAATATTATATGTATATGAATAGACAGGGATCTCTAGAAAAATCATTGATTTTGATCTTATATACAGAACAAAGAACATTTGAGATACGACTAAACCTATTTAACGTTCAGCATGTTTAAATGTTTAGTCAGTGACACTTCATGATGTGTAAATTGGGTCTGCTTTTATAAACCTAAAATGAAAAGAAAAAGATGCCAATTGAGTACATTAAAAAAGCAAATGTAGTAATGTCTGTGGTGATGAATGTTAAGAAGCTAGAATATACTCAGAATATTTCTTAAGTCATAGTTTCATTCATGGATGAATGAGTATTTCCTAGTTTATTTGGTTGCAATTACTTCTAAGAAAAGGCCTTTTACACTTGATGAGTCCAATAACAGAGGGTTCCTTACTAGCAAATATATGAAGGTGAGACTACCCTTTACACTTTTACTGTTGGGATCTGATTCAAAGTTTAAAATTATTTTCAATATAAATTGAGATGATGGTGTGGCATCTGGCAACTTTCCAC
>PVIR01017862.1:0-26380 GCA_004026965.1 Petromus typicus | reverse complement strand
GAGACAGGTGCCAGAACCACTGAGCTAACTCCCCGGCCCTCCATCACACCTTTTGACAGACGAGGAAACTAAAACTCTCGAAAGGAAAGTGACTTACACGAGCTCAGAGGAGAAGAACGGCAGCTAAGATCACTTGGAGGAAAAAGTCACTATGCAGGCTGCTACCAAACGGCAAAAGAGCAGAGGGTGCTTGAAGTGTGTACATTCCCGGATGAACACATTCGCATTCTTCTGCCCCAATAGCGAGGAGACCTAGAAATGGGGCTTCCACCACCGATCTTCACTTGCCACTGATTTGCCTTGACCCTGGAGCATGAACAGGAACAGAGGTGTGAATTTTTATTTGGATAACATCCTCAGAACAGCACTATGTAGGGCCGAGAGAAAACACCATCCAGTATTCCAGTGAATTCAAAGATTGTCGAGAAATCAAATCTCATTCATTTCAAGATCAGATACAAATGACCAAGTGCTTATAACGCTGAGTATGTCCAGGTCTGTTTAACATGTTCCTCAGTTTTCTAAAAATATGTGATATAATATAATACAATGGAAACAAGAAGGTGGTGACAGCATGAAAATAATTCTGTTTATCATTTGTTGGGATTTAGATCTAAAAAGCCGTCCCTAAGTCGAATGTGTTCAGAGGCAGTTCTTTCAGAAGACGATTAGCTGAGGCGAGTGTTCTATGTATCAGTTCAGGGGCTGAATGCGTTGTCAGGAGGTAGGGCTTCAGGGGAAAAGGGGAGGCAAGACCCGGAAGTGGACATTCCTCCCTTCCTTCTCTCTTTGCTTTGATTTCCTTTCCTCTACAAGCTCTTCTGTAGCGCAGTTCATGCCTTAGAACTATACAAATACGGACTGCAATGTTTGAAACCCTAAATAACTTGCAAATAACTTTTCTACATTTTGCCCATTTTCCAAGGCTTTGTATGAAACTCAATTTGAAGGTGGCAAACAGATAGATCTGGTGAAGAAAATTTCAAAGCAGGCCAATATTCAATCTGTGTCACAAAGACTGTTGCCTACTCTTAGGCAAATCTCCAGAGAAAACAAAATGCGAAAAGAAAGATGGAAAGATTTGATGAACTTATGTTGTGGACGAAAATGAAGTGCGTGTAAAATTGGAGAAGTTGTGGTCGCTGAACAAATTAATAAGAAAAATGCTTCACACCAACACCATAGGAAAGATGATATTATGTCATCTCAGAAATTAGCCAGACACCACACCTTGCAGTTACAAGAATATAATACATATATATATATATATATATATATATACACACACATATATATAATATATACATATATATTATACATGTATATATAATATGTATTATATATGTATAATATATATGTTATATAAACATGAGAATGCAAAGGAAAGGTTTTTATAAGAAAAGGAAATCTTATTGATGAGATATTTCCATCACATATATATATCCTCTACTTTATAAAAGAGCCCAGGTTGCTGTCTTCATTTGGAGGTACCTAAAGATGTACCTCCCAGGATTCAGTACCGTAGGCACTCAGAGGCCACTCGAGTGCTGCTACATAACCCTTGAGTTGGAAGCAGAGCTCTGCATCGTCCATATGGTGCTGGGTTTGCAGACATAAAAAATACAAGTAGCTCCTCAAGGAGAACAGCTAATCGGGTTCCCACCAGTTTTCCCAAGAAAACTTAGGAAAGCAGGCTTGCAGCTTCTTCCACAATCTCTCCCTAAAGTGATAGGTAGAGTGGTGAGAAGGAATTCAGAGTAACGGAGACCTCAGGAAGTCGGAGATCCCGGGCATGTGGAAGATCTGCCATGCAAAGCTTCTGAAAGTGAGCAGTGACAGCCAAACTGAGAAGCTGTCTGTGCTGCCACCAGCCAGGCCACAGGTGTGGGTTTACCCAGAATATACAGAGCTGACATATCACCATGTGTTCTGGATGCTGCCCATGAAGCTACAGAATTGAATGTCCAGCTGGGTTTCATCTTGCTTTTCTCTGATTCCTTTTGATTCTTCCTGCTCCTTTTTAGAATGGAAATGTTTCACTTGTGTTATTGTGTGTCACAAGTACTTATAAATCTTTTTTCTTTGTTACAAATCCACAAATAATGGTTGCCATCTAGTTTCACAGAAAATTTTATACTCATACTTTCGTGCAATGTTGAAATATCTAAGATTTTCACAAGGATTAGAGATGATCAGGATGTAGTTTACATAGAAAGACAGACATGAGCACTTTGGAGGCCAGGTTGAAATAGTGGGATAGAGTGTGCTCCTCAAATCTCATGTGTTTAGGGGTCAGAATTCTAGGAGGTGCTGGAATTACTGGGACTTTGCCTACTAATTGGTGGATTTATCTGATGAAGAGCCCATCACTGCGCAGCAGATTTACTAAATCTTTTTCATTATTATTATTATCTTTATTGGTACATTAAATATACACATCATGACTGCACTCCATAATGGGGATTTGTACTAGTATAAGACACAACTTAATTCTCATTTTTTCCCATAACCCTACCCACCCTACCACCCCCCCATATACATAAAATTTGTTTCCTTACTTTTTTGTTACAATCTCAACATTTTCCCCCTTCACCCTATTTATATTGAGCATTTTCTATTTCACAATATATAACATACAATGCTAGGACTCATTACATCTTTATTTTCTCATACCAGAGAAAAGATGTGATGTGTACCTATCTGTGCCCTATTTATTTCACTTATGAGGATATCCTCAAGGTATGTCCATTTAAGTAGCAATGATTCAAACTTATCATTTTTATGGCAGAGTAATACTCCATTCTGTAGAAGAACCACAGCTTTTTTTATCCAGTCTCCAGTTGATGGACACTTGGGTTGTTTCCAAGATGTAGCAATCACAAACTGGGCTGCTATAAACATGGGTGCACATATCTTTAACTGTTGAATTATATTCTTCTTGAACTCTGAAACTTGTTCTTCTCTTTGTAAATCACACTATGGCGTTTTATGATTGCCATCACTGTTGCTTGCTGCTGCTGCTGCTGCCACTGCTTGTCCTCTGCTGCCTCTGGCAGCTCTGCAGTGCCCCTCTGTGCTACCCTACCTTGGAACAAGTCAATTATGGACTGAATGAAACCTCAGCATACTGTGAGCCAAATTAAATTTTTCCTCCTTTACCTTTTCTTCTTGTTTTTTTGTTTTGTTTTGTTTTGTTTTGTTTTGTTTTTTTAATCTCAGCAACCTCCAAAGTAACTAATCCAAAAAGGCTTTGACAAAATTCAAATCTCTTTGGAATAAAATTCTGAAGACATTATGTGACAAGCCCGGAGCCAACATGAATGGGGAAAATTAGAAATATTTTTTGAAAAAGCAGGTAGTGAAGAAAGCTCTAAAGATGTTCCTTCTCATCATTAGTTTGAAATGTAGTATTTAAAATTTTATTAGAACAATCAAGCATGAAAAGATATAAAAGGGATACAGATTAGAAAGGAAGAAGTCAAGTTATCCCTATTCATTGATGATGTGATTCTGCATGTAGACAATCCTAGACACCTCCAAAAGGCAAGTAGAATTGTGAAAAAAATTGGCAAAACAGGAATGTATAAAAGCAGCACAGGAAATGAGTAACTCGTGAATACAGTAACAAAGAGCTTATGAAGGAAATCAGAAAAAAAATTTAATCACAGGAGGCTTAAGACACTAAAATACCTGAGAGTAAACCTCACTAAAGAAGTGAAAGCTCTCAACAATGAAAATCATAAAACCCCGAAGAAACAATACAAAGACAACACCAAATGATAATGTTAGAATAGCCTACTTTCAGAACACTGGGAAATACCAAATTCTATGGAGGACAGGGAGCCAAAGGAACTTTCATTTATTGTAAAATGTCACAGCCTCTTAGGAAAGCAGTTTGGAAGTTTCCCACAAAAACTAAACACCCTCTCACACGAGGTAATCAGTACATTAGTTGGTATTTTCCCAAAGGGCTTGAAAACAGATGTCATATGTCAAAATTTTACAAATAGTTTTTCACCCATAATTTCCAATATTTGGAAGAACTGAGGATGTCCTTCAGTAAATAATGGATAAATGAAAGCTCTATGACTCCCTGAGAATGGCACATTATAAAGCACTAAAGGGAAATGAGCTCTCAAGACATAAAATGACATGGAGAAGTTTAATGTGAATATTACTTGTCAGGGAAGCTGTTATAAGAGGCTACCTGGTGTATGACCCCAGTATTATGATACTCTGGAGGAGGAAAAAACAATGGATGATAAAAGATTAGAAGTTGCCAAAGGATAGAAGAAATGGAGAGATGAATAAGTGAATCAGAGAAGTGTTTTATATCAGTGAAACTCTTCTGTATCATATCTAAAGTCATATCATTAGGTGTTTCTCAAAATCTACAGACTGTACAATACCAAGGAAATCCTTATGTAAATTGTACACCTTGAGTGATAATGATGTGTTAATCATTCATCAAGTATAGCAAATGTACTACTCTGTTCAAGAACAGATGTACACAACAACAAAGGCTGTGCATGAGGAAGAACAGAAAGTGCTTGGAAAATCACTGTACCTTGCCCTCAATGTTACTAACATAAAACTGATATTGAAAAAATGATCTACCACCTGTCTGTCTATATATTTATTTATCTTATCTCTTACAAGATAAAGAATTCCTTACACCAACAAATAATGAAAACAATATTAGAGAAAGGTCAATAAAATATTCCTTTAATTATATGGAATTGCCCATCTAAATGGAAGCTTGATAAGCAACATTTTACTTTTTTTAATCCATCAAAATGAATGTGGTTCTTCCTTTCTCCTCAAACTTTTGTGCTGCCTAAATTATATTGGGGTTGAATCTGTTTGTATTTGAAGAGTAAGCATTCTTTTTATACATAGAGTTTTATCGTACCTCATATTAAAAGCTGTCTCAGGTCAAATTATTCACCATATGGATGCTTTACAGCTTGGATGACAACCTCTTGGCAACTTAACAAACTCACTCTCCTTAGTTACTAAGTTCTTTGTCACTCTATGTTTTTATTAGTCTCTTCACTGCTTACTTCCCACCATTTCCAGCAGGAAGCTGAGAAAACTCCAATCTTTGAGTAAGGAAAACTCCAGTCATTCTCATTATTAATTATGGACAAAATGTATCTAAAAGTATTTCAAGCTCATTCACAATATTATTTTAGTAAGATTTAGCATAATTTCTAAATAATTTATTTATTGTTTCAATTGATTATGAACATAAATGGAAATTAGAGAAAAACCTCTCCAAAATTGTTATATTTAATATTTTCTGTGTTACATGTAGCACAAGGTATTTACCTATCTCTTTTTCTTTTTTTGAGGGGAGGAGTTTGGGAATCAAACTCAAGACCTTGCTCTTGTAAGGCAAGTGCCAGAACCACTGAGCTAAATTCCCACCTAAAGGTTGGGAATCTTTACAATACTGAGTCAGTTAAAGAATATGAAGCACATGCATAATAAAAGCACATAATTTGACAATTTTGGCGGATCACATTTTATATACTCCCTGAGCATGATTGAATTGGTTTTGTATCAATTGTATTCGAAAAGCTTTGTTTCACATAGAATGAAAAAATATATACAAATAAAATATTCCATTGAATTTATACACATGAGCTAAAGTTACATTATTGTTTTGTTTTAGGAAATAAAAGAAACAATATTTAGAATGATTAAGAATATGCAGTATATTTTATTTTTTAAAGCATGGATAACTCATCTGGATAACACAATATGGGCTTGAGAATTTACATTTAAGGGTAAAAATAGAAACATCTAACTTAACCATGGGTGTGGGCAAAGTGATTGTATATTTTAGAGATACAGTTCTAGATTCCAATCGTTTCAGCAGCTTTACTAATGTGGAGAAGGGCAAGTCCTACAGTTCTTTAACTAAATAAATACTCCGCCCATCTTCACCTCTGGTGTAGTACATTCACAGGGATATCATGGTCAGTTCTATGGTTTTGACTTTAAAGGTCAAATAAATAACCAAATTTGGTGAGCTATCCTCATTTATTTTCTCCTTTGGTAGATAGGAAGGCAAAAATCAAATATATCTCTCTATAGCATCCATAGTGTATCATATAAAATAAGAGATTCTGTTTGGCCTATTTTGCTTGTTATATCTAAATTTTGCAAAGAAAATGTCAGCAAGAAACTATTATTTGTCTACTGAATGCTGATGTAGACATAAATTAGTAAGTTTAAACCTCATTACTTTATAGATTTCATGTAGCTCAGTACCACTGAGTATAATTAATTTGTTAATGTAAGATTAGACAGATGACAAATTTTTGGAAGAAGGCGATGATTAAAAAAAAATGAAAGACTTAAACCCAAAAGAAACTTTAGCTCACAATCCTTAAATACATGAGTTTTTAATAATCTTCTCAGTGGTTAATAATCTTTGAATCTATAGTTCTGGAATAATGCCACAATTGATTGTATACATACACTAAAAGTATTTTATAGTTGCTGGAGTTCTAATAATAGTCTGCACTATCAAAATGTTGATTGACTTTCATTACATATAAATAATAAAATGATACTGTATTTGAAGATGTGTAGACAGGCTTTTCTTTTGCTACTAGAGGAATGAAGATAGTTCCATGTCTATTTAGGTAACTTATTTTTCGATATATTAGAAGAAGAAGCAAAAGGAGATGGAGGTGGAAGCAAAAAAGATAAACAACAACAAACACCATCATCAACAATAACCCAAATAAATCTCCCAAAGTAAAGTCAAGTAATTATGTTAGCTGCTACAAACTAATCTGAACCCTGATCATTTGATTTAAAGCTAAATCTTTCCTCTAGTAACCAACTACTAGCCAGTGGAGAAATGATTCCCTCGTTATTTCTTTATCACCTTTTTTATATTTAGGATCACTCTTGCATTCAAAGTAAAATGAATAACAAAAGAGCAAAAAGAGAGGAGATTGCAAAGTTCTTATTCAATGCTAAAGCAATAACTGATTCTTAACTTTTTTTAGACTGACCATATTTAAAGATTTTTTTGTCAACATTTTCTATGCAACAAAACATCTCAACATTTAGTGCCTTAAAATAGTAGCTCTTGATTGTATCTCCAGTCAACAGACAAGCTATGAACTTTCTCTGCTGGATCTATTTGTCTAATTTTATCTTAACTGGATTCACTAAAATGTCAGGTGGGTAGCATGTTCTCAGAAGGCCTACACAGGTGCACGGACTGGGGTTTATTGCTACCTGAAACAGCAAGTTTGAGTGGCTAGGGTATCTCAACTTTCAATGTTGTGACACCGTGATGAGGCAGGTTACACAGTACACTAAGAGAGAGGTCAGTTTCCAGTGGAAAAAAGTACTTCTCTAATAGCTGCTATGCCATGTTTGTTTATATCTCACCAGCAAAAATAATTTACATGACCAAGAATAGAGCTATTATGGAAAGGGACTATCCAAGGATGTAGATACAGGGCTCTGTGACAAGCTGCAAGTCTTCAGCCCAAGGATTTAAAAACTATGTTCCTGATGATCTGTCGTGTCCCCCCCCACACACACACACACAAATGTGTGCAACAGCCTCTCCTCTCTCTTGTCACTTACTCAGCAGTACCAAATATTACCTGAATACCCTTAGTTTCCTTGCTATGGTCGTCAGCATAGGGGGTGCTCTTGAATATGTTGGTGATAATAAGGCTGCCTCATTCACTTTATGTCTCTGAGAGATATATCCTTTGTTTAGACAGTTCTTAGACAAGTCATAAGCAATACAGGTTGAGCTTAATTCAGCACCTCTTTTTGTTTTAAAATTTGGGGAAATATTTGTCCTACCATTTTTAGATTTGCCAGCATAAGTCAATATGCACTATTGAACAATCCACCATTCTCTTGAATCCTATCTCTGTAATTTGAGATATGGGGGAATCTCTTACCTCCCCCTGTACATGGAAATACTTAGACTCACAATTTACCAAGACTTCTTCCCAATATACAGCTTTCAAATATTTCTTTATTATCACCAAGGAAATCCCTTAAAAGCCTACATCTAGGTTTTCAGAAGTAGGTGTGGATGAAAAATTGAACAATTTTTTTCATACAAAATATTCATCTCAGCCTGACTTTAGTTGGGACTTTTGTGTAAATGTCATAATATGGTCCCTTTGTCCCTAGTTAAAAATGGCAAAATTAATGTCTTCTTTTGGAAATAGCAAAGGTTGTGAAACAATTACGCATTTTACTTCCAAGTATAAATGATGATAAAATAATTATAATAAAAATATATTTAATTTTATACATATTGATCACCACTCTTCCTGATAGACTTGACAGACCATCCTAAAGACCTCTCTTTAATTAGTGCATGACCCTTTTTACCTAAATCTATATCAATTAAAAATCTGATGACTGTGCTGATTATACTTTGATCTAAATAAATTACAGAACTGATGAAGAATAGAGAACCAATAAGAAAGTACTGACAGTCTTTTCATAAGTGAATTATTTACTTGAAATGAGGAGCTTTGTCATTTATTAAATGATCTGTATTATCAGTGTTACAGATACCAAAGATAAATTGAAAAATCTCAAAAGGAATAGTTTGGTTATAATAGAAAACACAAGATTTTATACCGGGTAAGCTTTTTTTCCTTTTCTTTCTCATTTTCATGATAACAAAATGTTGTGTAATGCTTTTAAGATTCCTTAAATTATGTTACTAGATTCTAAGGAGTTTCACACAAGTTATTTCATGTATCCATCTACTATCTACCTTCTGAGCTCCCACCACCGAAAGCACCTAAACAACATGTAGTAACTAGACTTTATAATTCCTTTATACTCTCAAAATAATCAATAACTACCATTCCAGGCCATAATAAACTGAATTTAGAGTAGGGACTGGAGCAAATGCAGACTGTTTTTAGCTAAAAGATTATGCTAAGTGTAGGCAACTCTTTAAGCACTACTTCTGCATAAACATTGCCGAATTTCACACAAAATCCCACGCAGATTCCACCACCTAAAAGTTATTTTCTCTCCCACGTTTTCTACAGTTCTTGAATGCTGAGAAGTTAGACCTTGATGGTCTTACCTCTACCACTCCATCCATCTACGCTAGTTTGGGGGTTCTATTTCTTCCTTTTACCTTAAAGAAAACCCTTCAGAGTGTCCAGGGTCACTAAGTAATTTCACACAAGTGATTTAACAAAAGACCTCTTATGGTTCTTCTGTATTTGTCCCTCACTGGCCACTCAAAACAAGACAAAATGAAACCCAGCAGATTCATCCCACCTTCCAAGAGCAGACAGTGACCTGCATACTTCTTAAAGTACAGGGGGTTGGGTGCTGTTACACTAACACTCTGATCAAGAAATGTTCTGCTATTTTCCTGAAATTCCTCTTGCCCTCCCCTCTTAAAAGGGAGTTAGTCTGATTTATTTTGACCTTCTTATATTTTTCCTTTTAAAGGTGTCTAGAAACCATTACTCTGCCAATTGAATCAATGGTCTTTTGATCTGTTTTTAATATTTCCCTTAATTGGTACTTTAACACTCATACATTTTTTAACAGATGTTACTATTCATCACAACTCCAGTGATAGTAAGATTACTTTGCTCACTCTCTAGGATAAAACCTATGAGTAAGGCGAATGTAGAGTGAGCTCTTCATGAGTACCGGGAGACTGAGTAAATTGATGAATCGACTCCTTCTCTGATTAAGAGTTTACCTACCACAATATGATGGATCAGTTTTCTATCAAATTGGTTACTCTATTAATCATTCCAAAAAGCCATTTACACATAAAATTTTTGTTACAAAAAGATGTATTTAATTCCTCATTTCATACTAAAGTCCAAATATTCTGACTTCTGTCAAATCATTCATGTTATTTACTGTTTCTAAAACATAAAAGTATCATGCAACCCAAACACGTTCATGTCCCCTTCTCATTGGGAAAATATTAAGAAAAGGAGAACACAAAAGCAAAGAAGAATGTGTCATGATAGGAAAGGCAAGGCCAAAACAAAAGCATAAAAGCACATTTCTAAAAGGCCTAGGAAGTTAATATAACTACATGTTTGACCAGGGAAGAATTCAGGAAATTGTAGCCTAGTCTTTGATTTACTTCTTCTCCAAAGGTTGCTGTAGGAAGAAAATGTAGTTAGAGCTAAAACATACAGCTAGACCAGACAGACTAGAATGTCAAGTGGTCCAGTTTCCACAGTGAAGCAAACTGAAGATGCTTCGGATCCTATTCAAATACTGTCCTCATTCTAAATAGCAAGACTGCATGCACAGCATCAATGTCTCTCTTCCTTGAAACTGAGTCACTGTAATATTAATACTCCCTAAATTTTATTTCCTACTCCGTATACCTAATGGAAAAAGGCTAGTGGATAAATTCTTATTATTAATGAAATATATTAATATCACTAAAGACAATACTGAAGCTTGATGAATTTTGAAGTCATATTTTAAAGGAAGGACATTTGTAATCTGCTGGAGATAGAGTTAAGTGGAGCAAATGATATGGACAGAATCTAGGAGCCTCTTCTGTATCATCACTCCCTCACTGCACATATAAGAAGTAACTAGATAAATATGTTATGTTTTGTCTCTTACCTTGAATTTTAGTGTCCAGGTTAACAAGTGAACCTTTTAGTAATGACTGGGTCATGAGAGGTGAACTTTAATATATGAGATAACTGTCTTATAAGTGAGTCTTGAAAGCATTTGTCCCTCTTAGCACAGGAAGACAGTGAAAGTACCAACCTGGAGTGCAGACTTTCAGCACACGGATCTGCAGGATCCTTGACTCTGGGCTCCGTAGCCTCCAGGACTCTGATAAATTTCTGCCCTCATAAATTACAGTCAGTAATATTTTCTAATAGCTAACTCAAAGGAGTAGGATAGGAGGCCTGCAAATTCAGAGAGCAGGGTTAGTTCACTATGACTTCAGACCCAGTTAATTTCTGAGACAAAACATCTGATAAGTGCTAGTTTGAGGATTGTGAAGGGTTGCTGGTGAACACAAGACACTTCCTGAGCCAACAGGCCTCAGCACTTTGACTGAGACTTCAAGATTGGGTGCAGCACAGCCAAGTGGACTCTTCATGTCACTTTCCATGTCCATCCAGGACAAATTAGAATCGTGGTTCCGGAGACAAGTCATAGGAACCAGAACTCTTTTCCCTAAAATTGACCATAACTCCTGAAAATATTACTCTACTGTTTTCACATCTTTTATTCTAAGAATTGATCATCTTATTTGATTATGGTTCATAAGATACTATTTCAAAATGAGTCCCTTAAGGAAGGCACACTGTACAGAGAAGTAAAAAAGAAATAGGCAGGCTTTCTTTGGTTTCTTCCATCTGTCTGTTACTACCAGATCATACTCTTTTTGCACAATCAGTTTTTCCAACACTGTCCTTGTTTAATTGAACCTCAGAATACAATCAGGTAATGCATCCTAATTCTTTCAGTCTCCAACCTGAAGGCTTCCGTGCCACATAAAACTATTACCACAAAGACGTTTTATACTTCTCTTCTCCTCTTTTGTTTTAGAAGTGTCGGTTATGAACATTTGTAAAGTCAGAAGACACATCATTCATCTTCTTGGTCAGACTTTGACTCAGTATCATTTCATGGAGAGGTAATATTATGGAGCAGGCCTCCCTTTTAGCTTCTCATCAGTGCTGTCATAATAAGTGACTAGAACCTGGCTCTCAGTTTGCACCGCTATCCACTGTGACAGCTGACTCCTCACCATGTGTATCTATCTCATGGACATCATGCTAGAGTAAATGAAGCTGATCGCAGCTGATTCACGTAATTTAACTTATGTGAAATTCAAGCACAGGAAACATGACTATATGAGGAAAACAACTTGGAAAGTTGTTCCCAGGCTTTCTGCAAGGGGGAAATTAGGTTGAACTTACTGAAGGCAATTGAGGGACTCACTAGAGAGAAATTTTTCATATCTTGGTGACATTTGAATTCATCAGTAAATGGCATTTGTCAAGATGCACTGAATTGTGCATGTAAGATATGCATGTTATTGTGCCTGACTTTTATTTCAAAATTCTAAACCAAATAATGTAAAGTATCTTTGGAATTAATACTAATCAATGCTAACTCATAACTAGTATTTAAAAATTTATAAAAGTAAATCCACAGCACTCGGGAGGCAGAGGCAGGAGGATTGTTGTGAGTTCCAGGCTTGCCTGGGCTATGTAGAGAGTTTAGAGCAAGCCTGAACTACAAAGTGAGACTCTGTCTCAAAAACTTGAAAAGATAAAATCCAAAAATAAATTCAGTCATGGGAAGTGCAATAAATGTTAATTTGTATGTGTTCCAAATCTTCCTAAATGAGAAACAAGAAGTCTTGTATCTTGGTTTTTGTTTAAGTTAATCATTTTACTCATTCAAGTTTATTATTTCCAACTTACTCATTCAAGACCTGATTTAAAAATGATGTTTATGTTCCACATTCTTTACTTCATTAGTGGGTTTCTCAAAGAAAGAAAAAATGCTTATCATGCATCTAAATTAATTAACTTGATAAACCTGCTGCCCATTAAATTTCTTGTGATAATACAACTGCATTTCTCTGGATTGTGCCACTGGGAGGTAAGGAATCTAAGGAATGAAGGGAGCAAAGGAAAGTAGAACAATAAATTAAAACTGCCCAAATGCAGTTGGATGTTAAGGCCAAAGCCGTGCATGTAAAGCAGAGAAAAGAAAAATTCCTATGTCAAAACTTGACTTTTCTGTCAAAAGTAGTATACTGCATTTTTATCGCATTTGTTTTCAATATTCTATAAATATTTCATTTGCTATCTAAAGATCGTACATTTGTAAGACATTGCTAACAGCTTATCAGAGCCTCTGGTGTTACTTCTGATTCTGAATGTGAGCCACATAAGTCAAATAGTGAAAACTGTAAAAGGAAATGGAATAAAAATAAATTTCACTCTCCTGGAATTAATACAAGAAATTTAAAATTTATTTTTCTATTGAAAATCTGCAGGTCAATCTGTGGAAGGCAGCATTATGTTGTTCTAATATATACCAGGATGTACTAATTATCACAATGAAGTTAATATGTAGCCAAACCTAAAAGACCATTTTATACTCAAAACAGAGCAGTATAAAGGTAGAGGCCCAGGTCTAAATATAAAAATACTAATAGGAACAGGAGAAAGGATAGGAATTGACAGAAGCATAAGTAGAAAAATGTGTACACATGAAAATAGAAGTGAGCGTGGGTGTAGGATTAGGTGTCAAGACTAAGGTATAAGTATTGTTCCATGCAAAAGGAATAAGATCTCTAAAATAACAACGATGAAAAACAATAAACTGCAACTTTCAAAATAATTTCCTTTAATTTTCTAACTTTATCCTAGATAAATAAATTTATCATCAGACTTTCTCGATTCCCAATAATAAGTTAATACTTTCAAAACCCAAATACTTTAACTCAAGATAAACTTCTTTCTCTACTTTCTTACACTGTTTTCTAATATATGAGTTCTGTTATGTGGCTCTCAATATCAAGAACAGAATTACATAAGAGAGAATCCCTTACACAGCTTTTTTTTAGCCTCGGTTCTTATTGGCTTGCCCCAATTAGTGAATCACCCCATGGGTAAGCCAAGAGGCAGGTGTCCACCTGACATGAGGTAGCTGTGGGATTATATATAGCTTTATAAAGCTAATGGGAGGGCAAACAGCCAATAGGCACACTCTTGGATTTGGCCAACTAAAATTGCCAAGATAAAAATAATTCTTGTATGGACACTTTTTAAATATACTATTCTATCTACTCTGAACCCATTTGTTGCAAAAGTGTATTTATTTAATTCAGAAGAGCAAAGGACATAATATTGTAGTATTTTTAGAAACTCAACTAATCTTCCTTTTCAAAGGATGTACCATTTTTTTCTGGATGCTTTGGTGTCTGTCTGTCTTTCAAATAATCTTCCAGCCAGGATAATTCCCTGTGCAATGAGGAATCTCTTGGAAAGTTACAGGACAACTTTCATTTTAGCTACTCACACTGCAGCCTGAGACCACAGACTCACCTCACACGTTCTCTCCTATTCAGTACATGCACTCGACAGATTCAGTCAGAGATGCCAAACACTCAAGAATAAATTACCGTCCGGTATCAGAAGTTCTATTTCATGTTTCTATAAAGCAGATAAAAAGCTGCAGAATTATAATTCAAAATTAAACCAAAGAACCGCTAGGGTTGTTGTCTTAAGTCTGCTGAATAATTTCATTTACAGGATGTCACAAAGTCTATCTGAGAATCTCTGGTTACTTCCTTGCATAAAGATTTGTATGAAATGTGGGATGTAGAACTTTTCACTTTTCATCTCTGTGACCCAATCTAAACCTTTCTCTTTGCTCATTCATTTGCTTTGGAAAAGAAATCAGAATGTCCATGTTAAAGGCCACTTGAACATCCATCCTTACTTGGCTAGCAGCTCTTTCCTTACCCTTGACATCAGACAAGGAGTTGTTCTTTGTGCTTCTTCCCAAATAGCAATGACAGCATTGATCCATCCCATTCACACTGGCTGTCATCTTCATATGATTTTCAAATGCAGTTCATCATGAAGAGGTTTAATGTATACTTATTCATTTAACAGCTTCAAAGTATTAACAATTGAAGTTACACGATTTCCCAAATTACTCTACATTTCTAATACTAACTCTAACATCACAACTTAGATTCTAATATCTGTGTATTAAGCATCCTCTAATTTGGGGAATTAAGAAAGAAAATATACAAGTGCACTTTCCAGAGAAATAAATCATACTTATTGAGACCAGTGTTTTCAATTAGTGAGCTTTTTATGATGCAAGCACCTAGAACAAACTCCAGTATCATCCCTTGTAAACAAATTGATTTTAAAACAAACATATGAAAATGATACTATCTGGTAATATCTTAAGAATCTTTTGAAAGGGTGTATAAAGATTTTTCACCTACACTTAGTGGTTTTATACCACTCTATAATAATTTAATTATTTCTTCTATTTTCTTTCAGTCCTTTCTGGTTATTGTCTATTTGCTTGCCTGTTACAAAATACTTTATACATAATAATGAAAAACAAAAGCAGGATTCAGAATCTTTGATAGTGGATTCAAAATCTTATTGTTTTCAAACTAGTCTGTTTCCATAAGAATTGTATAATAGCTAAGAACCAAAACATGCTCAAAAACTTTTATTCTAGAATCAAGATGGGAAAGCATTAGCTGGAAAATATGTTCTAATAATAGTGGAAAGTGTCTTAGTTGGGCTATATAGTGGATGGATGAGACTTCCAAATAAATATCCTCCAGGTTGGTAATACAATAGGCATAATATTTATGAAATCAAATGAAAATTCTTTAGATATGAAAAATTTGGAGGAAATATGTACTATCAACTGGTAAAACAGAAATTTAATGAAATCAGGTTGCAACTCCATCTCTTGAAAGAATCTTACTCCTAAAAGTAGTTTTTCATAAAAAAGAGAATAAATTATTAATAGGAAAGGATTGGCATTAAAACTACATATTGACCTTATACATATATATTTATATACTCTATATTGGCATTATACACATATATGTGTGTATGTATACATGTACATGTAATGCATATATACTAATTATACATGTTACAATGTATATATATATACATATACATTTTAATGCATATATTCTAATTATATATGCAACAACCCAAATCTAAATTGCTCCATTTTTCTATAGAAAAAGGGTTAAATTGACCTTTTCTGATGAACAGCAAATGTCCTTTCTCTGTCCCTGTTCCATTTCTGTAATATCTTTAAAGCGATTTTGTGACTTTTAATCTAAACTGTCAACCTGACTAGATTGATTCCTGGGAGGCAATTGGCTCACTGGGGCTGTGTACTCAACAGTGGATTCGTCTTGTGATGCCCATAATTCAGGGTGCTGGGAAGAGGTGGGGTGCAATTGAAGGAGGACGGATGGGCGTGGCCTAGAAGGGTGCATAGTATCTCTCACTGGCGTTCTCCGGTTTAAGCTCTGCTTCCCCAGGGTTATGGAAGTGAGCAGTTGGCTCCACCCACCCATCCACGTGATCTTCTGGTTTCGTAGGCGCCAAATAAAAGCTCTGAGATGAGTGACCAAAAAGAAAATTGACAGATACAAGTGTATGCCTTGATATTTAGCACGTAGCATTTTAATTACTTTAACTGTTTTTTTCTTCTTTATCTTTCAGCTGTAAGAATTTAGATTGTGGAGTTTGCAGTACATAGCTAGTAAGCCATTTTACACCGAGTTACCCAAATTAAATTAAAAACTTCAAAAAATATATATGAAGAAAAATTTCTCTAAGAAGTATATTAAGTATTCTCCGTCAGTTTTTATGTACATATTCTCTTTTCTCCAGAGTAGTCAAGGTAGGCTAATAATACAAATCAATGTTTGCATATCCAAGTTCCAATTCTTATTTATGCACATTTGAGTTCATTTTCCAATACTAATTTCACCTGACTCAGAATGATTTCTCTCTAAATTAGAAAATAAATAGAAAAAAATAACAGGTGAATTTATGTGTTTTCCTGCATCTATTTTAACATTCTGTTGCCTAGCATACCTGATCCTCCTAGATCCCTATGAACACATCAAAGCCATTTGAAGCCCTTGTAGATATTATATGTCATATTTTTTCCTTTTGAAATTTTTGTCAACATTATCATTTGTCCAACCCTAATTGTCTCTTCAGAGAAGTGCAATATGAAGTCATTGCTGAAAATAAATAGAAAAAAAAAAAGAGGTGAATTTGTGTGTTTTCCTGAATTTATTTTAACATTTTGTTGCCTAGAGGACCTGATCCTCCTAGATCCCTATGAACACACCAGAGCCATTTGAAGCCCCTGTAGACATTATATGTCACAGATTTTCCTTTTGAAGTTTTTGCCAATATTATCATTTGTCCAACTATAATTGTCTCTCAGACAAGTGCAATATGTAGTCATTGCTGATTTTTTTTGAAAGGGCACAAAATCTAGGGGTGAAGCTTTTCACTCCAAGTGGGCTCTAAAGCAGATCAGATAATGACAAGACCCAGAAATGGTCAAATAATGACAAACTTGGAAAACAGGTCAAATAATAACAGTTCTCTGGTGATGAAACTTATGGAACAGGTTCAACTTTTGTAGATTGTCAAAGTTTGCATGGTTACATAATAGATGTTTCTCAAGTCTCACCTAGAATACAGGGGAGGGAAAAAGTAGAAAAAGTTCAATTGTCCTTACATTTGGAATTCATCATAAATTCTATCATTTTCTCCAAGTAAATATTTATTGCATTATAACACCATTATTTGCTTTAAAATTGATACAAAACTTGATATTCACAATTTGAGCTTTCTTATTTTAAATCAAAGTAGATATTTTAAGATGTTCTTATTGTATCATTCTAAAAATTAACAGATTTCAACAGAAGACTCTTTCTAATTACAAAAGCAATAATAAAAGGTTATTTTAAAGTTTAATTATTAAATATCTAATAATACATGATAATGAGCAAAAAATAACTAACACTGGCTTTTTAGGAGAAACTGATTGCTGATTTGAAGTGGGATGAAAAAAATTTTAAAACTTCATTAGATAATAAGATATTAATACTTTCATAAAGTTACAGAGAGAGAGAAAGAGAGAGAGATTTACATATTATATACTGCTACAATTATATAAATTAAAAGAAGGGTAATTTTTCTCTTGAAAAAGAACAGATGCCTGGGTTAGTCTATGAGCTATAATATCTCTATTCAGTGAACAAGGACACACAGGGGTTTATAAGGATGCTGAGAAAGGTTACTAATCATTTCTTTGACTCAAAGCACCGATACAGTGCTTTAAATTTTTCCCACAGAAAGTCCCTTTTATAATAAAACCCTGCATACTTTTGCTAATCTGTGAAGAAATTTTTCCCTGACCAGCCACTTCAGATTGCACCCGCACAGCAGAGTTTCAGCAGTGAAGACCTGCCTTCAGCATCAGGGAGGAGTCGTGTGGGCCTGTGATCCTGGCTCTGCCCATCCAGTGCTCCAACAAAGGACCAGGACATCACACTCCACAAACAGCTCTCCCAGGAACTCACTTCACAGTGATAAATACATCATGTGGCTCTCCTGCAAAAGAGACATATTAATGTACAATCTATCCCTTTGTGATTGGTCAGATTTCTCTCAATAATCTAATTCCTTTTGTTGTCTCAACTCCTAACAATCTCCCTCAGTCAAAACAACTGATACTATCCCAAGAATATTAGAGATTAGTGTGTCATATTCCAGTACTTTAGTCCCTAATTGTGGAGAAACCGCCAAGTGACTATTACCTTAACAAGATATACTGAATATGTATGCACTTTTCTTAAGAATACTTGTTCTAAAATAATTTTCCTTACTAATACTATGTACCTTACAGAGTTTCCTGTATTTAAAACATGCTCAAATTTTCAAATATGCATTAAGGTAGTTGGTCAAATAATTTTGACCTTCAGATGACATTGATCAGTGCTTGATTTCTTTTTAGTTTGAGGCTCCTTCCGCAGCTTTACTTAGTTAAGGCAGTAGGTCCAAACTGAGCACGATGCTGATACATTTAAATCAAATCCTCTAACTACACAGAATCCTTTCCTGATGTGTGATACTGCATGGGTAATAGATTTGAAAGCTTTCTCTTTTTTTGTTTTGAAATTTGAAGAATTAGTTTGTGCCTCATTGTTTTCCTTATATAAATATGATTAGTTCACTGACCATTGATAGAAAGCAATATGACCAATATTAAGTGATTTTTCTACATGGGATTTCAGAGATCACTTTTTAATTTTCCAATTAAAGGCCGATTTACTGCTAATCATAGAGCCATCTGTGTACAACCCAATGTCCTTCAATCTGAAAAGAGAGAGGAAGGTATCTTCTATGAGGAGGAGAAATGTGGCCCATTATTCCACTAGGGAAAAAGCGTCAGAGTCAACAAAGCTTTAGTGTTTGGCATTTTAACCTGCATTGATGACATTATTTGTATCATAATTTTCTTGTGAAGATCAAGTGTGATACTGCACACAAAATTTCTAATGTCTGAGAAACTATGACACATAATAGGTAAATAATATAAATATTCCCTTTTCAATTCTCTCTCTCTCTCTTTCTCTCATACACACACACACACACACACACACACACACACACACACACACATACACACTCATACACACACATATCCATGCAATCAAAACCCAATAAATAAAATAAAATCTGTTGAGACGTGGAAATATATAGTTTACACGAAAATGAAGATATGTTTATTTTGTTGTCAGCATTTCTAAAAGCCTGTTGTTGAAGTGTGCAAAAATTGAGATCATTGAATAGTTTATTTCATAAACATGTTATTGTTTCAATATTTTTTGTTTCATGCAAAATACAGAATCTTATATTCATTTCACATGTCCATTTGTAAATCTACCTCTCCTTTATAACAGCTTCCAAACAAATTCATGTGACCACTATATTCATATGATGAGAATGATACCACCAAAGGCACAGCTTCCTCACACTATATTTCTTAAATAATGAATAAAGGAGTTAACTAATGAATTAGTGAAGGAAAAAATATGCCTAAAACACTGAGTTCTCCAGAGATATCTAAAACATATATTAGTTTCATAAACTTTCTTACTTCCACTTTCTGGCCTCCAAATAGCGCCCTGGATTTCAAGTTACATTATGTCTTAGAAATACAGTTTAATAAAAGTTTTAAAAGAATGGGGTAATATAGGAAACTTATGTTTATCTTATGGGAAAGTACTAATATTTAATGTTATAAAGACTAATAATAAATGCATTCATCTACACAGTGTGTTTTTTTTAAATTTATGAATGATTGTCATTTTTAGCCACTTGGATCACTGCAGTATTAAAACCTGACTTTACGTACTACTAAAGCTTCTTCAACTAGCTTTCCTCATTTTATTTTGATTTATTGAAAATTTAATTAAGACCACAACTAAGTCTTTTCTTCTGACATTTTTGGCTAGACTATACGAATCTCTCTGTTAAGTACTAGGTTTCTCATTATTATTATTTTTTTTTTTGGTTCATGCATGTGTATACCTTAAGAACAAGTAAAAAACAATAAAAATTATTTTCTTTCTAAGTATTCTGGAATTGAAATCAAGAATGATTTCAGCATAACTTTCAAATACTTTATGCAAAATTAAGTATTGTATTAGTTTTCTATATGTGAACATACTTAAGAATATGTGGTAGTGTCAGGAAGACTGTGCTTTATTTCCTCAGGTTTAAAATTTAGGAAATTCTATCGCTGGAAACATAGTGATCTATAATCTCTGGAATACTGGCATTTATTGAGGTCACATGAATAATTCACTTGCCTATAAGCAGCATATGTCATGGTTATTTGCAACAAATATAGTTATTGGTTCCTCCTTCCAGTTTGCAACTTACAAAGAATAACTACACCTAAAGTTACAGCTATTCTTTTTACAGCTTATTTTTAACACCACGAGAATAAGTATTTCTAAGACTGTCAAAGAAAAAAAATAATTTAAGCAGGATATGAGTCACTGAGACAAAATACTCAACACTCTTACTTAAAAGAGAAAGAATTTTATTGTGATTCATAGTTTCAGGGAATGCAGTCCATGGTGGCTGGCTCCCAGGCAGAAATATCATAGTGAAAGGGGATGGTGGAGGAAATCCTTTTGACTCACGGTTGTCCAAAGCTGAAAGAGAAGTGCTAAGTCAGGGAATAGCATACGCTCCTCCAGTTCATCCCCACAGTAATCTACCTCTTCCAAATTTCCTCCAACTTCTAAAAAAACATAGAAGTATGAAGTTATCAGTGAAACCCATCCACAATACAATCAAAGTCCCAAAGTTCCACTTTGGAACATGTTATGGCATTTATCTAGATGTCACCCCAAAGCAGTGTGCAGTCATAGATGGGACTGTTTGGGAGTAGCTGGATCTAGAGTACGATGCTGGAATTGAAGATGCAGTGCTGGGATTTACTCACGTTGTGATGCTAGGATTAAAGCTTTCCTGCCTTGGGTGCAAGTGCAACCTTTCCTAGGTAGCCTGGTTAGGACTAAGGGAAAGATAAAAGGTTGCTGCTGTCTCTTCTTGTTGCTGGATGCTTCCTTGCTACTTTGCTGCCTTCCTGCTTTCTCCAAGCACACACTATTTCTTCTCGCAAGGCCCCTCTGGCATACAGCCTCATTGGAGTCAGCTGAGCATGGACTGGAATGTCTACAAACTGTGAGCCAAAATAAGACTTTCCTCCTTTAACTTCGGATGTTAAGTATTTTATCTCAACAATGCAAAAGAAGTAACTAAGACAGAACACAAGAGATTGTTTAAGGCCATTTTAGATACATCAAAAGTCTTGCATCTGTTTCATTATTCCAAATATAATGTCTATTGGTAGGATATGTCACATTCCAAAAAGTTCCAGCATTGCTAAAATGTCTAAAATTGCTAAAATCCTCTGAGATGCAAAGTGGATTCTAAGCTGTAAGCTTCTGTAAAAATAAATCTAAAAACAAGTTACATACTGTACACACACAACGGCACAGAAAAATAAATTCCATGTAAAAGGATTAGGGAAATAAAATGTATCAGAACAAAACAAGACCACATACCAGCAGGGAAAATTTAAACCTTCTCATTGTATTCAGGGGAAGTTCTAGCCGAGTGTAAGCTTCAAAAGACTTGGACATTCCTGCCTCTGTGGCTTTGCTGGTTTCACGCTAAGAGATCTCTTGATTGTACTGGCTCTGATTCCTGGCTAAAGCCTCACTTCACAGAAGTTTTATGATCCTGGGACCACCAAATTCTTGAAGTCTCCACTGCATTTTCAACTTTAATCTCACAGCGTCTTATGTCACTTTCTCAGGAACAAGTTGTTTGGCCTCATAGGCCTTAGTTTTCAATCATGGGGGACATCTCTATTCCTGCACAATTCTAGCATTCTACATGCCCGTACAGCCCACTCAGCAATGGAATACTTATTCTCATCTGAAGCCTCATGAGCTTGTCTATATCCTATTAGCTCTGTGGTCTTCTCAGCTCTGATGAGAACTCCTCATCAAGCCTTGCGCACACCATTCTATGGATCATCTCATCAGTATGTCCAAACATGCCCAATGCTTTCCATGAACTAATCCAGAAGTGTCTGAACCACATGATCAAGTACGGTCACAGAAGTGAATCATTTATCTGGACCCAATTTTTTGTATCAGTCCCCATCTCATCACTGAGAGAAAACATTCACTACATGTATCATAAAGTGGAGGAAGTTTATTTGGCCTGAAAGTGTCAGAGGACTCATTCTACAGTTGACTGACTCCAGGGAAAAAAGTGACATAATTGAAAGGTACGATGAAAAAAAGCTGCTCAGCCTTTGGAAGCTAGAAAGCAGAGAGAAGCAAGGAGCCTGACGTAAGAACAACATGCCCATGTCGCTCTCCTAGTGACCCATGTCTTCCAAGAAGGTCCCACGTCCTAATAACATCCAGCTACTGAAGTGAACAGTGGAAGAATCCATTAATGAGTGCAGTGGCCTCACAATCCAATTACTTTCCTAAAGTCCAACCCCTGAAGATGTGAGATTTTGGGGGACACACAAAAACATACATGTATTTATATATGCATATACATACATATATGTGTGTATACAAACATATATATGCAACATAATTTAGTGTAGCTTCATAAATTAATACATAAACTGCCATAATATTAACACCATGTTTATTATTTTTTTCTTTCTATTTGTCAGTTTCTGCCTGATATAGCAGGTATATTAATCATGAGGGTATACAGTAAATATACGGAAGTGACCAGATGGATTATGCTACAATAACCTATTTCTAGGCTATGCTGAGAAACTAGATACATTTAAACAATGAAGGTGAGCCAGAAAATTAATTTCATCCTTTTCAGGAAAATTTTTCCAAAATATTTTTAAAATTTAAAATTCATCAACATATAACTAAATAGTATGTATTATTAATTTTACCAAACTATTTCTTTGAGAAAAAGTAAGATTAATAAATAAATTTTCAAATTAGTAAATCAGTTATATTGTATGCATTTGTTTTTTCTTGTAGTTTGTAATTTCTTTAAATTGTTGGATGGGCATAGAAATTGAAGCAATTCATTGAGAGACAGTACTTTTAAAATGAGAAATATTATAAAGCCAAAGAATGGACTGTCAAATAAATTGGTAGTCAATTAGTCAGGTTAAAAGCCTCACACAAGGATGGGAAAGTAAGTGTGAAAACTGCCAATGGAATAGCAGGAACTGAAATTATACTACTAAGATTCAGATGAAAATGTCCGAATTGGAACCAGAAGAGGATGAAACTAAAAGATTGTATTAGAAAGATCAGATATATAATAAATACTCAAAATGACAGTCCAGAATTAAATACGTTCCACAAAAGTTTAACATAGGTTTATGGAAGTAGTCCTTAACATATTTGACACTAAGTATTGGTTTCATAGAAGATAACTTTACCATAGATTAAAGGAGGGGAGTATCTGTTATGATTCAATTTGTTACATTTATTATTTGCTTTGTTATTGTCACATTATTATATGTACTGAAATAATTATACAACTCAACATCATGTAAAAGTAGCAAGAGTTCTGAGCCTGTTTTCCTGCAACGAGCCAGTCCCCCTCAAAGGTTTTAGACTACAATAACCTCTGAAGTAACCTGCAGTTTCACTTTGTTCTTGAAGCTCAAAAAAAATCTTGATTTACAATGAAAGGATATTGAAAATGGAAGCAGAAATTTTAAGTTTTGTGGCAACCTCATGGCATTCCATTTTGAGCTTAATCCAGGATGTATGTTGATTAGAAGTTAGCTCAAACATACCTTTAAGACCACAGCCATTTACGATCTCAAGCACTTGATTCTTTCTTAGCACAAACTCAGTTTATTTGACCTGCTCACAAACACATTGTAGACCAGTTCCATCACAGTTTGGGGATCTTTTGTTCCTGGAATATAATGTCCAAACTCTTCTAAAAGCTAAGAGACATGGAAGAAAGAAGGCTTAGTGTCAGTCTCTCAAAATCTCTGCTAATGTTTGAAATATGTCAAAAAGCCTAAGTTCACTCACCAAACCCATAATTCCAATTTGACTTTGCAGACATTTTTTTCTGCCAACTAGAACACAGTTATCATTCTTTCCTGAAGTGACAGATTGAGTTCATTGAGCAGATTGATTACATAACATGAATAGGAAAAGTTTTGTCCCAATTTGTGTCACTGAAATGTCCTACCTTTGTTGGCTGTTTTACTAAAATAAATTTCCTCAGCAGCTCTCATAATTAAAAAGCTTTAGCCGTTTACATATCTTTAGAAATCCACATCATTGCTATTTATAAGAAAAAGGACTTGCTTTCTTTAATTCTCCATACATAAATGTGCATAATGACACAGAAGGTTGATAAATTTTAATCATATATCACAAAATATTAAACTGACGTGACATTTTTGATCATGTAGTATTGCTGAGAATAATACAGAGTGTGTGCCCATACTCAGAATCAACCTTTTCAATCCAAGTAATGAAACTTGAAAGCTACCCAGTCATGGCCACTCTTGTGTGTACATACCAACACAGAATCACCTATTTTGTTTTCCTCTAAGTAATTGCTCAAAAACTTGACTAGTTCTGCAGTCTCAGTATTGGCTGGCAAGAAAAATGGCCATAACATAACCCCATGCACATTCTTAAGAAAAAATACATGGCACAAAGCAAGCATTGGTGCTCTGTTTGCAGCAGCAGTTGCAAATCCTTTCCCCAACATCACTTCACCAGTGGCAAAGGGCTTCTTTGATTTGGCAATATCATTAGCCACGAAGAATGATGATCTCAGTGTGGACACATCTGATGAAGTGGCGGCCTTTAATAATTGCTTCTGTTCCTTGTGGTCCTTTTGTATACTCCAACAGTTAATCTTTTAACATGAGGGTCTCTGTCTTCATGTTGCAAAACAGTTTTGAAGGCTTCATGGATCCACTGGACAGATGGTGTCATGTATCATACAAAGCACACTTGGGGAATCTGAATCACCAGTTAAATGAACCAGCACTGAAGCAGAGCTCTGGACATTTTCTTTAAAATATAGGGGATTTTGTTGTTGTTGTTGTTGTTGTTGACACCATAGTTTCCTTTGTTGGCATCATTGGATCATTTGCTTTTTCTTTTTTTCAACGAACTAATCCAGTGCTATTTGTTTTTCACACCTTTTGGCTGAAGTTAGCTTGTAAACTTAGCAAAGCTATGACTGAGACCAGTCAAGCACAAGAAAGAGACAGGGAGAGAAGTGGTAAGTAAAATAATACACCTGCCACCCACAATATAAGATGTGTTAGATTCTGCCTTATAACCTACCATTGGAAGTAGCTGTACAATTTGAAGTGTATCACATCACTTGCTTCTATGAAGCCCGTCAATCAAATCGTTCTGTTAATATTAATCTACATTTACAGCTGCTCCTCAGCACTAGCATCATGCCTCAGCTCTACCTTCAATGATAAGGCATTAGACTTTCACAAGGGGTATGCAATCACAGTGCACTGGAGCTTTTATGGTCCCAAGAGAATCTAATGCCACTACTGATCTGACCAAGGCAGAGCTCAGGCAGTAATGCAAATGAGAAGTGGCTGTTGACAGAGATAAACCTACATTTGCTTACCTTATGTGGTCTGTGGGATGTCCCTGTGCTATAGAAATTATCCCTTTCCATTCTGAGTTTTTTTAAAATTAGTATTATCATTGTATTCTTTGCTCTCTTCCCTGGCATTCCTTTCATAAGTGGATTTTGGAGTGTATTCTTGTACATATGCTCTGTATAACTTGCTTTCTGAATTCTTAGTACTCTGCAACTAAAGGTTTGCCTTGATTTTCCAAAGAAAATATTGATTTCAACTTTTTTTAATCTTTATTGGTACATTAAATATACACATCATGATTGCACTCCATAATGGGGATTTGTACCATTAAGTATGGACACAACTTAATTCTCATTTTTTCCCATAGCCCTACCCACCCTACCACTCCCCCATATACACAAAATTTGTTTCCTTACTTTTTTGTTACAATCTCAACATTTCCCCCCTTCACCCTATTTTACATTGAGCATTTTCTATTTCACAATATATAACATACAATGCTAGGACTCATTTACATCTTTATTTTCTCATACCAGAGAAAAGATGTGATATGTACCTATCTGTGCCCTATTTATTTCACTTATGAGGATATCCTCAA
>PVIR01017861.1:0-34074 GCA_004026965.1 Petromus typicus | reverse complement strand
AAAAAAGCTGTGGTTCTTCTACAGAATGGAGTACTACTCTGCCATAAAAAATGATAAGTTTGAATCATTTCTACTTAAATGGACATACCTTGAGGATATCTTCATAAGTGAAATAAATAGGGCACAGATAGGTACATATCACATCTTTTCTCTGGTATGAGAAAATGAAGATGTAAATGAGTCCTAGCATTGTATGTTATATATTGTGAAATAGAAAATGCTCAATGTAAAATAAGGTAAAAGGGGACAATGTTGAGATTGTAACAAAAAAGTAAGGAAACAAATTTTATGTATATTGGGGGGTGGTAGGGTGGGTAGGGCTATGGGAAAAAGTGAGAATTAAGTTGTGTCTTATACTGGTACAAATCCCCATTATGAAGTGCAATCATGATGTGTATATTTAATGTACCAATAAAGATAAAAAAAAAAAGATACACTTCAACATAGAAGTTGAAAGCATAAGATAATAGTGGCCAAGATATTTGAAAACTGACTTCTGTTTACTATGTGGGCAATCTTCAGAACACAGAACAGTTTGTTTTTAATCATAGAAGCTATCTTATCAGTTTCTATAACTAAAAGAATACAGTCTGAAAAGGTTAAGGATTGGCTAATTAAAATGTTGGAGAAAATTACAGAAAGAAATTAATTCAGGGAGTGTCTTTGACATTAATCATGGAAAAATACAGCTCATTTTGGTAGAGTACTTAGAAAATGCAAAGTGAGAATACATTTGCATACTGATTTGATACAAAGATACCACATGCACTACAAGATAAATTTAAAATTTGAATACAAGCAATTGAGTCCATGATGTTCTATAATGAATCTATTTTGATAGTGTTATTTGAATTTTTTGATGAAAGAAAATGTACCTTATCAAAGAACATATGAAAAGTGCTATGAATAATGCTCCATGTCCAAAGTAAACAAAAAGATTGTCCATGTAAGTTCACATATAGTGTATATAATTTATATGAAATGAAATTAAATATGAATAAGAAATATTTGAATGAGAAAGTGATAAGACTTTTAAATATTTGTTTAGTATTTTAATTTTATAATTAATTTTTCTTTAAAAGTCAGTCTCCCAAAAATAATTTTACATGAGAAGAATCTTTACGACATGTGTGTGTTTAGTGTTATAAAAATATCTATATGAAATTAGCACATTGAGAACCAAAATTGTTAGGATTTTGTTGGGAATACAAGGATAGTGTGTTGATTCATTAACTTGTTCAGTTGAGCAATCATGTAAAAATAGCTATACAGACATTTGGCAGACTCACTTTGAGGGTGACTAAAAGATGATTAATTATTTTAAAATATTCATTGAAAATATTTAAACTATTTTAGGAATGCTTGAAATAATTATTACCTAACACCAGAGAAAATGGTATTATAAATTTTAAATCATAAATGTATTCTTAAGGGAGATTTCTACTTATATTTAACTTTAATTGCAGCTAAATAATAGCAAATTAATGGAAGATTCTATGCAAAAGGTGATGTTTTTATGTTGGGATGTGTATAATCCATGGAGCACAGTTGATAAATGGATGCAATTTTGTAATCATAATCATGTAAGAGAGAAATAGCCAGCATAGAGGAACGATTCTACCACCTTATTTGCTCAAGCACGAGAGAGTCTCCTGATGCAATCAGAGCTCAGAAACTTTGAGTGGTAGGAGGCATTGTCAGCTTTCCTGTTGATACTGAGATAATGTTAACAGCCCAAGGTAGCCCGTACAACTTGCATTGATAGTGGCAAGTGGAATGAGAATGGTCAATATCTAGACAAACTAGTGCAGACTTGTATGTTACAGATGTCTGTTACAAGTCAGGGAATTGCTCTTAGCTGTGGGTTGCCAGGTGTGTGTGTGCATGCATGCGTGCGTGTGTGCATGTAAAAGGGGGAGGAGAAGAGAAAGAGAGAGAGACAGAAACAAAGACAGAGACCAGACCAGAGAGAGAGACCAGAGAGAGCGAGAGAGACAAGAGAGAGGTTAGAGTGGTGAATTGTTGAAATGAAAGGCAGTGCAGCTTTTTGATCCCTGGACAGCACCACCGTGCCCTACGCTGAAATGGCATTTTGTCCCGGGCCTTTTGTTCTTGGGCGTCCAGTCTCAGAGGTGTGGGGTTTTTCTTGTGTTATTGTTGTGACTTAAAGAATGTGATCTTTTCCTTTTGGAAGTTTGCAAAAATCATTGTTCTGCCATTTGGAAATACTGACAATGGCTCCAATTTTGTATGAGATTGCAGGTAATTGTTGTCTTGCTTTTATTACTTCTAATTTTATTATCTCTCTAAAAGAATACAACAGGCCTTGAGAGGCATTTGTGTATTTTGTTATCAAGCTCCTTACTATAATATCTTCTGAGGCATTATGTAGTTGCTGAAGTTTGTGTATAGCAAGTAGAGCAACATTTCGCATTTTGCGGGATGCTTGAGCTGAGAGTTCTCCCGGCCCACATGAGGCCACCAGCCACAGGTGGCTACTGAACATGGAAAGTGCAGTGATCTGAACTGGGGTCTGTTGTTGGTATAAAATATGTATCAGAAGTTGAAGACCTCAAAATATATAAAATTTTAATAATATTTATGCTGATTACATGTTAAAATTATAATATTTTAGATATATTGGTTCAAAGAACATACATTCTAAAATTAATCTTATCAACTTCTCTTCTTTTTTGACATGACTACTAAAATATTTCATATCACACATGTGCCTTGAAGTGTGTTTGTATCGAATAACTGGGAACTAGAGGGTAAGAAAATGTGTCTAGGGCCAGGAATTTAGCTCAGTGGTTCTGGTGTCTGCCTTGCAAGCACAAGGTCCCAAGAAGCACAGGGTCCCGAGTTTGATCCCCGGTAACCACATACAACAGTACTGGGCCGGGGGGCACATGCCTGTAATCCCAGCACTTGAGAGGCAGAGACAGGAGGATTTCTGTGAGTTCAAGCCTGGCCTGGGCTACATAGTGAGTTTAGGGCCAGCCTGAACTACAAAGCAAGACCCTGTCTCAAAAAAATAAATTATATATATATATATATATATAAAATGTAATATATACATATATTATATATGTAATATACATATATGTGTATATATATGTATATACATATACATATATATGCGTATATATATGTATATATGTGTGTGTGTGTGTGTGTGTGTGTGTGTGTGTGTGTGTGTGTGTGTGTTTAGGTTATGGCAGAAGTCATGATAAAATGCATGATCCACCTCCTCAGTGCATTCCTACTGTGGACATAGTTCTCTGCTGAGACACATAAAAAAAGAAAAAGTCCTGCCAAAGAATGTGGCTTATTGGTCATTATTGGATGCCTTTCTTTTCTACCATGACGTGTATGTACAGTCAGCCTAATTTTCTCTGTTTCATTACTGGTTAGAAGAGTTTCTCGGCAGGCGAGGTGATGGGAATACTGAGCTATTTAAGGCTAATTCTCATTGTGAACCTTTCTTGATTGACTCAGATGACCCTAGCATTGTGATGGCAGAAGAGGAGTACAGGAATTTGGCATTACAATGTGGCTAATGCAAATATAAGACCTCCTGAATGAACAATAGTTTAACTTCGTGAACATTGTCTGCAGAGCAGACATGTAGTAGTTTGTGATGCTGTGAGTCTGAGCCTGGAGTTACGTGTATGAAACACTAGTTTTGCTGGACTAGTGGTCTTAGCCATTATCACGAATGTGAATTTACTACATAATTGATTTGTTGTTTACATAAGTACCTCTTGGCAAAGCATCTAAATTAAGTAATGGTCCACATTCCAGTTTTTCGGTTGCTCTGTGTATTACTCAGATACATCTGTGAAAATATCCAGTGTCCTAAGAAGTGATTTGCTGCTTAGCTGACTTTAATTCCTAGATTTGTTTGTATTTAAATTTGTAGATACTTGGGAGAATTAGTATGGTCACAAGGACAGACTTCAAACAAATTGATGCTATTTTCATAATTAGTTAGAATAAATATTACAAAGGCCTGAACTGTTTCAAAAGCTGTCTCAGCATTACAATTCATTGCAAAAAATTAAACCTTGGCTCATTGGAAGGGATTAGTTAGTCACCAAAGCAGACTGAGGCTTTCCTGTAAAATAGCTTTGGGTGATTTCTCCTTCCTTCCTTCAGCACTGAGACTGTCAGAAAGGGAGGGTCACCTGGGCCACCATGGATCCTCCAGCCACATTGAAGACTTGAGAAAACACCAGGCTCCAACTCATAGCAGTGAGAAATGACACTCATATTCCTGAAGAGATCTGGAGGGTGTTGGTGATTAATCTTCATTAATGTATTGAGTACGTGCTCCGTGCTGAGCACTGGGGTATGTTGGTGAGTGAAACAAACAGAATTCCTGATCCCACGGAGCAGGGCACAATCCCAGCAAAGTGCAGGGGTCTCCTTTGGGGAAGGGGGAGAATATCAGGCTTAGGATGTGGTGGACGTGATGTTTGGACCAAGACCTGCAGGATGGGAAGGGCCACTACTGAGTCAGGACCGTTCTTAGAGACAACACGAAAGAGCGAGGCCAAAACAAGGGAGTTCTGATGCATCTGTATTGTAAGTTGAATTGTCTACTTCAAGATTATAAATCATTTAAGTGCACTCTTCTGTTGAATAATTTATTGTACTTTTCTCAGTGATATTTGCTCATTTTGTAAGACTTTTTGATACAAGAGGAGAAAAGAGAATTGTGTTTAGTTTATACCTGACATGACTGCTGCTTTTATTATTTTTCCCCAAAATTTCAAGGAATATCACGAAATTTGATAAAATTTCTCCTCTAGATAACTTTTCTGAAAATAGTTCATCAGGATTGAGCTTTTATTCTTCTTAATTAGGCATTTACAGGTTATTAGCTGGCAGTCATAGTTTGTCAGCATTGCAGGTGGGACAAAATAAAGAATATATTAAATATAATTTAAAGCTGAAAATATAGAAAAAAAGTTGTTTTCTGAAATACAGCTCTGAAGAAGAATACAAAATGGGCTTCACTGAAATTTGAGAAGTAGATCTTTCAAGGCAGAAATTAAACTTTTGCCCTTTGAAACAAAATGAAAACAGGGATTTTTAATATGCTCTTCAGCTCTCTTAAAGACATTGGGGAAGATGTTTAAAAACAGCATCTTGTTAAGGCAAAGAGGCATAGCCCAGCAGTAGAGTGCTTGTCTCGCATGCAAAGGCCCTAACAATGAGGAAAAAGTGAAAGCCTTGTATCAGTGGTTATGTCACTGAGAATGATCAAAACTGTACTGAGATATAATTAAAGATACTTTTAGTTCATAGGAAGGAACCTAAATATTTATATGCATATTTTCATATTACAGTGTCTTTATTGATAACTCTTTATAACCTAGATAATTCAGTGTTTATAAATGGCACTCAAAATAAAGATTCTCAGCTTCTTGGAAGTCAAAGACCATCAAAATATACTCAATATAATTTGGTGAAATATTTTTAAAAATTTTATCATATATCAAAAGTGATCAGATTCACAGACTATTTAGAGCAAATCTGTTTCATTAGTTACTGGGAGAGAGTACTTGTCTACAGGTTTATGTTTCTATGATTGGAGTTTATTTCTCTTGTTCTTTACCTAAAAGTTTCATTACTCTTAAACAATTTGTGCTTGAGAAGTGCTGTAAAGAAAACTTTGTTTTAAAGTACAGAATATACTCACTACCTTTATAATGTTGAATGTATTCCACTTCGCTTTATGTTCCTTTATGTGAGGCTATTTCTGTTCTTTCAGTATACAACCTTCTGTCTTCCCAAACTCAAGACACCCTCCAAAGAAATGTTGCTGCCATTTTTTGGAACATAGAGCACTTAGACAAAGGTTTTGCAAATTGGGAATGCTATGATTCTACTTCTCCGGCCTGTGGCTCACTGATAGTACTGTGTGGCATTCAGACTCCCTTTTCTGGCTGAGGCTTCTGCCTGTGAAACGATAGAAAGGCCTTATAAGCCCTGTGGCTAAGAAGCCACTGTGGATGTTCATGAATTGGATATTTGTTTGAGGCTGTTCCCAAAGGTCTATGACATATGATTATTCAACATTTCTTTGAGATGCAGCTGTCCATCTGTACCATCACTGGAGTGACCGTGGTCTTATACTTGCCTCTAGGCACTCTTTCCTCCCATGTGCACTGATTTTCTCTAAACAGTAGGAACTGGATTTCTTTTTGTAAGCTTTTCATCAGGTGAGAGGTTAAACACTGTAAAGTTGAAAATTATTAGTGTAATCATTGAAACAGTATATCAGTGATTTTTATATTAAAAATGCTTCAGTAATACTTGGACATAGTCTTTCAAATATATACTGTCTTGCCTTGTTTTCATGGCAGTGTTATTTATATTCAGAGAAACTTAAGACAAGAGCCTACAACTTTGTTGACTGAAGTCGGGTAGCTTGTGTCCCAAAATTGAGTTCCCTGGTCCAAACTTCATATTCCTACATGCAACAGCTCTTGTGTCCAGGTCATCCCAAAGAGGATTCTTCTTTTCCAAGAGTATGCAAGTCAGTTTCTCCTACATCAGAGTAATTTTTTTCTTCTCTAAACCATCTGTTTTGAGGGATCTGCCCTTTCATTTGCCCCAGCCCCCCAAGGGATCTTTTTAAAGAGGGGGTCCTGAAAAGTAGATTTTTGCACGGCAGGCAAAATCTGTTTCACTAGTAATCCTTAGATTGTTAAAATGTAAATATAAATCGAGCGATGTCATGGTTTGGTGCATTGTTTCATGCCATGCTAGATGTGGTTCCATCCCTAAATGTGGCTTTCACAGTCATTCCTTGTTTCCTTTCCCCAGTTCAAATCAGAAACTCCCGTAGAATTGCTGTATATTAAGTATGTGCTTAGTTCCCCCTGGCTGGTCTCCTGGCTTCTTTGTGGTGCTACCTGCTTTCACTTCTGTTTCTTTTTCCCCTGGTGTCTCTGTGTAATCCCAGCTTCCCTTCCTTCCTCTGGTAATGCAAGTGTGCAGCGATGTGGTCATGTTCACTTGTTGCTGTGATGTAGCCTTCAGCAGTTACTGCTTTCACTGCTGCGGAGATCTTTTCCTGCCTCCTTTTGGAAGTTTTTCCAGAGATATATACAGAGTGTTAGCATGGGTCCTTTCAAAAACATTTTTTGCATCTTTTTAGAATTTCATTATTGTTTCTATTTTGACTTTTTAAAAGGGTTGTAACTGCTTGAAAATGCCTATCACGATACAAGGTGTGTGTTGGACTTTTCATGTGAGTACTCGTCACTCTCTTACCATTTCTTGGTCTTCAGAATGGGAGCAATGATGTGTGATAACTGCTTCTGTGAGATCTTTCCTTTGTGCACGTACATTTACATTTGTTTTGAGACATCTTTTCTTAGAATATCCGATTACCCTTTCTATATACTCTGACAGGCACTTTTAAATTATAATCTGTTCAAATCAGATAGCATTCAGACATTCTGTTCATGTTGCAAGGGACATGAAAAAGTTATCTTATTTAGAATTTCTAGATAACTACAGTTTTGAAATTCATATTCTGTTTTCCACTTGAAACAAATCATATATCATGGCATTTCACTTCTATTCTGTTTTGGCTTATCAGTTTTGTGTTAGTTATTCAGAATTTCAATGTCACAGGTTTTTTTCATTGTAAAGCTATTAAAACTTAGCAGGGCTGTTGTGAGCATTAAATTAGATAAAGGAAATAAACCACCTGGCGCACACTAGAAAGTAAATGTTAGCTACTAGTTCTACAGTTGGTCCCTAACTTGGGATGGTTTGATTTACAGTGATTTTTCAACTTTTTAATGGTGATACACTTTCAATGGAAACTGTTCTTGGAAGTTAAATTCCAGGCTTCTCTTAGATTGGCCCTCTGCAGACTGATCCCCTCTGAAGATGTGGGGCAACAAAAGGGACCACAGCCCCCCCGGGCCAGGCCATCTTGAAGGGAAGCACTGCCGTTCTGTGTGGCTATGTCCCATCTGTCGGACACTCCGGTGGGCCCTGGATAGCTCTTAACGTGGCCCTACAAGATCTTAAGTGTTCAACATTCTAGTGTTATCTTTAGCAATAGTTTTAGTGACTCAAATATACAACATGGATTGCAGAACTAACTCCACCTCTTGTGCCCAACACACATCCGTGTGTATCAGATGTTACATGTACTTGTGGGATTTGGCAAGTGAAGCATAGTTACAGGTCATAGTATTTCAGCCTGGTCACATGTGTACCTCTGAAGACAAGCATTTATTGTTATTAAGTCAACTTGTGAGTTTCATTATTTAATTGTCAAACTTGGAGCTTGTTATTTCATAAAACAGTTTACCAAGTTTAAATCATTTTTAGCAGCTGTGATACATGAAATGCAAAATGGTATCAATATTTTTTCTCCTGATGTTGTTATATGCACAACATCCCAAGCAGTAGACAAATAAGTGACTAGTTATTTATTAGTTTTTGGAATATATAGACGGCAAGCAGACATTCTGCTTGAAGAAAAGTGTCTCATGTTTGCTGTCCTAGACATTTATAAGACCCATTTTCCAGAGGAAAATACCCTTCACTTCACAGTCACACTTAACTCATGTCATTGCATTTGGTGGTTCATACCTTTACAAATAACTCTTACTAAGGATGAAGCACATGGAGAGTAAAATTAGACAAAATATTTGACAAGCACACTGAGAACTCAGTAAGGATTGTAACCAGATGCTGGCACATTAATGTCATGAAGATGTGGTCAAATAACCCACTGTGGTTATATTTTTGTGGTTATGTTACCCTAGTCTGTGATGTTATGGTAAAAACTATCTTGAAAGGAAATATTAGTGTTTGGTTGCATATACACATTGGCTATGTTATCTACTTATATCTAACGTGTTTTATAAGATGCCTAAGTGATTCCTCTCCACTCAGCTAGGCTTGGGCAGGCTGCAAGGCTGCCCACCTGTGCTGCTGAGTGTGTGCTACAGCTAAGCTAGGATGTTGTGTAGTTAAGTGGATACAGCGTGTTTCCAGCTTACAATATTTCTGATTTATCATGTTTTACTGCAGTTGGTAGAGTAGCATCTTTATTTAAAACTTAGGGGTGGTTTTGCTGCCTCCTGAGTATCCTCCATGTTCTCTTTAAAACAGTATTACATTTCTTGATTTTTTTTTGCTGTATTTCCTTTTCAGAACCACTAGTATTACTTTAGAACAAACAAAACACTTTATAATAAAATTAACAAGGCATAAAATTTGATTACCCATTGATATCTTTAATAAGAAAACTTTACTAATTGCAAAGGCAGTATATGCTTATTAGGAAAGTTAGGAACAAAATTCAGATAATTAAATTATTAAATCATAACTTCTTAAATCAATTCTGTAGCTCTCCAAGATTTTCAGCACAGGCAAGCATCTTTCAGAAAAATGGAATCAGAGCATACATATGGTTTTGTAATCTTTTCACTTAATATATTTTACAATATTTCTTAAGCCAGTAATGAATATATTATAGAAATAATTTTTGTAGGCTATATATTTTACTTGGATCTAAATACAGGTTTGCAATACTCAGTCATTAGCAATTTATTTGCTTCCAGTTTTTATTCACTTTTGAAAAGCAATGTTGCCATAAATTCTAATTTTGTAGCAAATATTTCATGTATCCTCAAATATTTACATATGATAAATTATTAGGAGTTAAATTGAATGAGATTTTTCAGTGGCTCTTGTTATGTGTCATAAAATGACTTTTAAGAAAGATTTTTAAATTCCATATTTCTCTAGCAATGTGAGAGAATCCATGTTTCTCCAAATGGTTAATAATATGGGGATAGCAAGTTGGGTAGAACACACACACACACACATACACACTCTTATTGTCATCCCCTTCCTAGTCCTATACTATTTTTTTTTTTTTTTGTCATAAGAGTTTATGGCAAAATAACAATATATATTCAGTGTCACTTTATCCTCATAAGTCTCCAAGATTTAGCTCCAGATATATTTTGAGCCTGAAAAACTGAACAGTCACCAAATCACATGAGATTGAGTAGTCAGTTTGGCTTCTGAAGGTCCATTCAATAGCTTATGTAACTGATTTTCCACTATCTGATAAGGTCATATTCTTAAGAAAACATGATATTGCCAAGAAAATAAGGTCAGGTAGCTGAGAAGAGCCAGAGCTGGTCCTGCCTGGTCTTGGGATGAGAGAAGCAGCGTTGGCCACATGGATAAAGGAGGGAAAGAGCAGGGGTCACAATGGGACTCTGCTGTGATGAGGCTCTGCTCCTTCAGAACACAGCCAGCACTTTCCCAAACTTCTGATGATCATGGATTTTTAAAATTAAGAATTGTAGAATTTTTTACGACATATAATTTTTTAGTTAATTTCACTTAGAATATAAAGCAATAAACTGTTGCTAGACTCAAATCCTGGAACACCAGTACTCAAGGAATGAGAGTTGGTTGGTAGAAAATCAGGTTTATTCAAGGGCTGAAACCCTGAGAAGACGAGGAAGACTACAGTCCCCAAAAAGACCATCTTAAAGAACACAGATGTATAACAAAAAGCTTTTAAAAGAGTGAAAGGATTTCAGGGGCTGTGGTCAGAGAAGTTACATCCTGAGCAAGGTTATCATCTGGGACTCTTTGACATGCAGGGCAAGTGTCTACTTTTTATTTTTTGTGGATTGATTGTGACAGTTGACCTTGAACCTTGAGCTTGTTCCTGTATTTCTCTAGATAAACATATTACCTGCCACAAGTTAAGCATATAACACTTTATGTGGTTTGTGTTTTTGTAATACACGAGAATAAAGAATAAATAGAGATGTTACACATTGTTATGTTATCTGAGATGTCCTGGGTTCCATAAGTCTAAAGAGATATTATTTAGCTGTGACCATCTTAATCACCAGATTGGGTTTTCTTTAGAATTTTGAATGCTAGGCAAATGGAAGTAAGTCAACGGACAGCTTATAAAGGGGCGGTCTCCATTATAAAATAATCAAATCACGTGGCTTGGAGTCATAAGGGACATCAGTGAAGCAACAGTCTGGAAGAATGTAGTCGCACACATGAATATGTGCCTTCACACACATATTTGTAAATGAGCCGCAAAATGTTTTCTGTTGACTTCAGTATTTTTAGTTCTTATTTCTTCAGCAAGTATCATCTTCCCTGTCACTACAGACCTTACTCAACTTTTCCTTGTTTTTTGTTTTAAAGTCCTTTGTTTTAAGAAGATGAAATGAATTAAAATTTTAATGTAACACTAGCATTTCAATGTTTTTTTGAAACTTTACAAAAGTTTGCCATCTCTCCAAAAGAACATGTTGGTAGTTAACTTTGAAGCATAAGTGTAGCCATATGTATTATTTTAAAATATGTTTAAGGCCTATTGTTCTCTAGCACAGAGTATTATTCTAGCAAATATTTGTAGCTAAGTTTTACTGAAGAAATTCTTCAGTTTAACTGGAATGCAGACAATTGAAATTGAAAAAAACTATTTTAAAAGCTATTATTAAAAATTTGAAAGTTGGTATTACATTGAATTGACTACATTACACTTGTTTTGGAAATAATATTTGTCAACTGTTTTGAATAAAGAAAGAAAAAATGTTGAGAAGGTCAGAAAGTCTATGCTTGATTATTTTGGCTCTTACTAAAATCAAGCCTTGAGTTGGCCATTGCCAAGAATGAAATTTAGATATTTCTTGATGCACACTGTACCTGCCCTAGTGAGTACAGGTGTTTTTTAAAAAGATTTTCCCACAAACTTCATCATACCCTTCAAAGGGATAAAGTATATCATCAGAGCCAAAATAGGACTTTGTGCAACAATGAAAAGGCAAGAGTGTGTTCGAGCTCCATGTAGCTGATACTGAAGAGAAACCAAGAAGGGCTTTCAATTAGCCCGATCTGTACAATAATGTGCTTTCATTCCCAGTTAATTAAGAGGGATTCAATAAGATCCAGACCATGAGTGCTGACCTTTTATCTTCCAAAAGGGAAAATAAATTACACTAAATCAAAACAAACTGAAAAGAAAGCTTTGTTTAGAGGTTCTCCAGGGTGATTTATCTTGGGTTTTTTTAAGTCTATATTCACAAAACAGTCCTCTCTTTGTGTCTCCTGACTTTGGCTTTCCTGAAATACACTTCTCATTCCATGCCACATGGCCTTCCCATTTCATACCCCCAACTCAATGAGACTTTTTTCAGCCAACAAAGAATATATCACCAGTTTTCCATGCTGAAGGAGCCTTGGCCACCTCAGCTTGCGAGGGGTGGAAAAAACCTGAGAGATCACCTGGTCCCAGCCCCTCACAGATGAGAAAATCAAGCTCTGGGGAAGTGTAGTGATTGCACAAGGCCACAATACCAAGAATGTCCTGGAATCCCCTCTCCTGATTTACAGGCAAATATTCTTTCCCTTAAACATTATTGCTATAATGATCTGAAAAAATTATCTGGTCAAAATGCTCCACTGTTGTTTGTTAATGGGTATTTCTTTCTGCATTTTGTTTTGTAACTTCTGCTAATGAATCAGTTGTGTCTATTTTTACATATCTAACAATGGAATAGGGTACATAATGAAAATATGAGTGAATAAATTCCTGTTCACTTCTTCAATAAGATAATATGTATTGATTGGCAACCATCTGATAAGTACTAATAATATCAGTCAAACACAGGTGATCTTCTATATGTAGAAAAATACTACATATAATACTACATTTTGTTGATTTTGAGTTTTTAAAACAATATGGTTAATAAAATGTGATTATTTTAGATGAGCTTATTTTATTTATGATGTCTAAATTTCTCACCAGCATATTGCAAGTGACTATTAAAAGACTTTGAGGTCAGGTTACTTCCAATGATTTCAGTAATGGTGTTTAATAATATATGAAGGATATATAATGCTTATTTACATAATGATATTTACGAATGAACTTTTTTTATATATGAAATTTCAACACCCTACTCTTAATGTTTCCTTCCAAGTGAGAATTGTTAAAAATCAAAAGGCCACCAGGTTATGGAGCTTTTTCCCGAGATGCCTGGTAGATGCTGATGTATCATGGTCCGTAGTCTGGCTCAGGCAGATCAAGCCTGACTAGAGGACTGGCTCCTTCCCTCTTGCCCCTGGAACAGTGATCTCCTAGGATGTATCGGTCTGCACTCTGAGTCTGCATTCCAAAGATCACTAACTTGGTTCCTGTGTTCCAATTATGAAGCTAGGACTCACAGGATAAGTAAGAAGTGGGAGTAGAGGATACAAGCCAAAGGAAATGTCCTCACTGAGGGGAAAGGGCATTAATAAAGCCTCTTGAACCCGTGGGGTGGAAGATCAGCCTGAGAGAACTGGGAACAGGGTGGGACAGCCCCATGATGGAAGGCTGGTGGTCACGGTGAGGCCAGAAATGGAGGAGAAGCTACGATGACCTACTTCCCTTCATTTTCCATCCACCTCAAGTAATTAGTTCCTCTTCTCAGCATGATGAGATGCAAATGCTTTGCTTCCTAAAGTTAAACACTCTTGATGACAGTTTGAGAGGTTACAGCACATGTTGTTTTCAAATAAAAGTTAGTGGTTCTATAAACAGCATAGGATTAGATTTGAAGGGACAGTCCAGCTTCTGATCCAGAAGGATTATCCTTTCCCAAGATCCCTCTCCACACAGCTCGTCTTTTGCCAGTTTCTTCCCAGAAGAGCTTAGTACCAGGCCTTCCTGAGACCTTGGGTAGCAGCAAGAAATTTAGTTTATTTTAATCCTACAGTGTTTGAATTCCAGCCTCATGATGACTCTTGGGTTATGTCAAGAAAACCAAACAAAGCTGGGCAGAATGAAAGTCAGAGATCTCAAGAAAATGCTCTATCTCCCTGATAGGCAGCAGGCCTTGCTCAAACAGGTAGAAGAAAGGTAGTTTCATGCTGGGCCTAAGAGCAAAGGGCAAAGTTTTCTATTCAGAATATCCTTGAAGAGAGACAAAAGGAGGGAAAGAAATAAATGTTGCCAGCAGTGACCTCAGGAAACAGTGTCAAAACTTCTGGGAGATATGGAGGTTCAGGCCATCCTAGCCCTGAACATAAGGAGGCTGTAGTTGTGCGGAATTAATTTTGTGTCCACAAAGAAGTCTAATTTGGGGGCTGGAGAGTTATTTTAGAAATTTTTAAATTGTACCTGAAATTGAAAATTTCTTGATCATCATTAAAGTTAATGTGTATTTTATGCCCATGTTTTTAGATTCACTGTCTAACAAGTAAGAAATATATGTTTTTGTAGTATATATATAGTATGTAGTGAAATCTTTAATAAGTACAACTTTCTTAACCTGTAGCTCTTTCTGCATTGCACATTTTACTTACATCTGGAAATATTTTGGTGTGCATGTCTACAAAGGTAATGGGCAAGTTTAGCATAGCATAAGATTATGACACAATAATCTTACTTTAGACGAAATTTATTAGATGTCTGCTATGCGCATGACGATAAGCTAGTTTCTGTGAGAGAAACAAAGATGGCCCAAAGGATAAAGAGAAGGTGAAAAATTTTGTTTACTCAGATGATCAAGAAGAGAGAGAAATAAGTTCTGGGTCAGAGAGGATATTGGAATTTGGCATAAATGTGGTGATTCTGAGTGACTCATGGGGAAAAAGGTCTACTGTTTCTATTCAGAAAATCTGAAACTCAAAATGCTCAAAATCCAAAATTTTTGAGTGCTGACATGAAGCCACAAGTAGACAGTTAGTTCCACACTATGAAGTTTTATTTTATGCACAGAAATATTGTAGACAATCATTGTCCGACTGTGTGTATAAAGCAGTGATGGTGAATCTGTTAGAGCTTTCAGTGATACAAACAGCCAGTTACAACACATGCACTACAGACCTACCACCACTTGATAGAAGGTGTATATAAAATATGTATTGGTCAGCTTTCCATAGTGGAGACAAAATACCTGACATCCGTGACTTAGAAGGAGAGAGCTTCAGTTTGGCTAATAGTTTCACAGATTTTAATTCATGGGCTGGCTGATTCCAAGGCAGGAACACCATGGCAGAAGGATGTAGTCAATCAAAGCTGCTCACCTCTTGGTATCCACGCAGGTTGGAAAGCATTCCAGCAAGAGACATACCTTCTGCAGTGCCTGCCTCCGGGTGGGCCCACTCCTAATAGCACGAACATCAGTGAATTAATCCACTGAGTAGTATGGCCCCACTCCCATGATCCAGTTATCTCCCCGGAAGTCTCTTAACCCAGTCAGGTTGACAATTAAGATTAATTAATTGACAGAATATATCAGTGAATTTCAAATTTAAATTGTGTCTTTCCAAGTTATCCAATTATGTATGTGGACATGTTATCAAAATTTGAAAATTCAAAATCTGAAATACACATAGTCCTAAGCGTTTTGGATGAGAGACCCTGAATTTGCAGAGTTGCAGGTGCTGGAGGACAAGGGCATGAGGAGGTAAAAGAACCATTCCTGTGAGTATAATGCAGAGAATGGAGAGAAAGCTGTGCCATGCACTACAAGGTGTTTTCTGTTTTATATATTAAAAAATCAGCTCAAAAACATTTATACCTTGCCATAAAAAATGATAAGTTTGAATCATTTCTACTTAAATGGACATACCTTGAGGATATCCTCATAAGTGAAATAAATAGGGCACAGATAAGTACATATCACATCTTTTCTCTGGTATGAGAAAATAAAGATGTAAATGAGTCCTAGCATTGTACGTTATATATTGTGAAATAGAAAATGCTCAATGTTAAATAGGAAGAAGGGGGAAAATGTTGAGATTGTAACAAAAAAATAAGGAAACAAATTTTATGTATATGGGGGTGTGGTGGGGTGGGTAGGGCTATGGGAAAAAGTGAGAATTAAGTTGTGTCTTATACTGGTACAAATCCCCATTATGAAGTGCAATCATGTTGTGTATATTTAATGTACCAATAAAGATAAAAAAGAAAATTCTACCTTAATAACTGTATTAGCTGTAAAATTAAGTTTATAATTATATGAGTATTTTGTATTAAATTTGTTATTATTTTTCTTAAGGACATTTTTAGTTAATTTTTCTTTTGTAACTCCTACAATTTCTTATAATCTTTATATATATAAAATTCTATTTCAATTACTATTTAAGTTTAGAGTTATTGAAAGGGTATAAAAATACTCCAAAAGGGAGAAGCAGTGGTTGGATCAGCAATAGAAACAAGAGTCTTGACCCTCTTATGAGGAAGGTAACCTACTTGTATATTGGATTAATTTTCAGTAATGAAGCTTGAAACAGTGACTGTAAAATTCAGCCTGATTGATCAAGCTCATCAGAGCACCTGAGGACTTGTGGATTCCTACTAGCCCAAGTGTTTCTGCTTAATGGAACAAAACAATTGACAGCAATTAATGTATGAGAAGTACGTCTTGTCCTTTGGTCTTGTTCTTTGCTTAATTTTTGTTTAGAAGGAGTATTCCTTATATCTGATTTAAATACCATTACTTTGGAGATCTCACTGTGTACCGTGTTATCGGGGACTTTCTGGAAAAGAAATAAAGTTTTCATTAAAAAATGAGCCATTTTTGGGCCGGGGATTTAGCTCAGTGGTTCCAGTGCCATTTGCAAGCACAAGGACCCCGGTTCAATCCATGGTTAACCATGGAGACTCACGCCCAGCAGCAGTCAGTATCACATACCACAGTGCCAGGTGTGGTGGCTCACTCCTGTAATCCCAGTACTCGGGAGGCAGAGGCAGGATTGCTGTGATGTGAGTTTGAGACTGAGCGCAGGGCCAGCCTGCACCACAAAGCAAAACCCTGTCTCAAAAAAAAAAAAAAAAAAAAAAAAAGAGCCATTTTCAATCTAGTCCTAGAATCTGGTCAGGGCAACACCACCTCATGACCATTGGTATTAAAAACTATTGATAGATACAAACATGTGGTTGGCTCCTTAACTGTTTTCTGTTGTCAGAATGAAATCAGCCCTGAAACTTGAGCTATATTTGTTCCATTCACACAGAAAAGTGATTATATTCTTTCTCCCAAGGTAAGGTTTCAACTTGTCACACCTTGACTTTGTTTTTGCCTTTCGATGGGAGATGAGAGAAGAGATTAGTAGTGATCATGCTGGTGAAGGTTTGGGTTGGATTGGGGCCCATCTTCATCAGTAATGTAACTCATGTCTCCTCATCCTTAGAGGGAACTGGATGCAGACAGTATGTGTTCATGCTCAGTGGAGCAGATGAGGAGGTCATTCAAAATGGACTAATCATAGCTTTGCAATTATATGTGGATGAGTCTGACCTTGGAATTAATTTCAGATCACCGGCTGTAGCTCTAGGAGAGTGGAGCTACTCTGAAAACTCATTGGCTTTTTCCATTCGACCTTTAACGAAAAGCTTCATTGAGCTCTATCCTTAGGAGAGGGAGATTTTTTTTTTCCTTCATGCAAATGTAGAAAAGTGGTTAAGTGGCTTTCAAAGTCTTCACTGCATGCAAAATAAATAGCAAGGGAATCAGTTACTGAGACAAAGCCTCATTTCTGAGACAAAATATCCAACACTCACTAGTTAAGGGAGAAAAAGTTTATTTAGCTCAGTTTTTAGAGGTTTCAGTCCCTAACTGATCAGCTCCAAAGCAGGGTGGTGTCACAGACAGGTATCTCAGAGGAGAAACAGTTCATGGTGGGCAGAAGGTGGCAAAGCAAAAACGCAAGAGATGAGAGAAGCCTCTTTGTGTCCCTTATATTGTTTCCAGGCCACCAGTATTAGAGTGGAGCCGAGTCAATCAGTGTGTGATTTAATGATCACACACCCTTAACTCCAGCACCCTGCATCCTGGCATTGCACTATGATCATCACACATTCTACGTTCAGCCACCTCTAAAAGATCCCCGTCTGTGACTGGCTAAGAGGGACATCTACACACGAGCTGTAACAGTGTTAAAGCAAATCGCCAAAGGGCTGCGGTGTTGTGGCCAACATACTGAATGCTCACTCTCAATATTGAATGTGCAAAAATAAAATTGTGCTATGCGTATCAAAAAAGTAGAACATGTACAGAGAAAGATGCAGAGAGTGGATAATGTTCTCCATGTAAGTGGTTTATTAGTCAGGATACTTGAAAGAAATGAAATCAATAGGGTATGTGCATATATTTCCTCATGTGACTGTGTAGACTTTAAGCCCCAATGCAGGCTGAACTAGTAGACTGGGGACTCCGGGAACAGCCAGTATTGTAGTGGTTATCCAAAGGATGTCTACTTGGAATATTCCCTATTACTCAGGGAGGTCAGTCTTTGTTGTACTCAGGCCCTTCACTGACTAGATGAGCCCCCTGTGCATTATGCAAGCCAATTTTTTATTCAAAATCACTGAATTAAATGGTAGTCTCTATAATGTCCCTACACAAACATCCAAAATGGTATTTAACCACATATCCAAGTACCATGGCCCCTACAAGGTGAAGCATTAACTGTCCAAAGTTGGTGTGGAAAGCTTTGCACATGGTACTATTTGCAGCACTGATACAGTTGGATGAAACACGAGAACGGCCATCTGTTTCTCTTACAAAAATGATTTTATTTAACAAAAAGATTGGAAATATTGTTGTCTGTGTAAAAAGTCTATGTAGAAGATATTTTACACTACTTTGATTTGGTTGATTATGTTCGAAACACTCATGCTGGATTTGCATTGTAATACCATTGAAGAAACACAGATTTATGGTAAAAAATGATTGACCATGGAAACCTGAATTAGTTTGTGTTCTTTCATGTTGTCTCTCACAGTCTGTCATTAAAAATTAGCAATTGTATGATTAGCTATTATCTGTACACCTGTGATTTAATCAGAACAAAACAGTATCTTCCAGCTCATGACTTAGAAGTAAGGGAATTTTCAGCCAGAATGATCTGATGTAGTTGATGAAATTAAAGAGATGTCTAGATTGTTCCTCAACAATTGAATTGGCCACAGTTAAAAGAAAGAGAGTTAAAGCAATATTTATATAAAATTTTACAATATTATTTTTTTTCTGGTTTTGCTAATAAACCTATTAGAGTGGTCTACTTCTTACTCTTTTTGACCCATTGAAACAGTTGGCTCATTAAACATATTCACTACCATAATGAAAATGTATACTAGTAAGTCAATGTAAGTTAATAATTTAATAATGAACTTATCTCAGATGTTTCCATTGTGCCCATTAAAAGCTTGTGGATATGGGCATTTACTTTGTGTCTTTCCAATGTAATGGTGGGAAAAGTGATGAAATATTCACAATTTGATGGATGTAGAAGCTTTCTCTATTTTCTTGGAGATAAGGTTTAAAAAAAGAAAAGTAAGGAAACCCACTGCAAAGCTACCTTTGAGAACACGTGGACAATAATTGCTGAGAAAATAGGCAATTTGGTGACATTTCAAAGGTCATTCTTTCATAGCTTTCTGAACCTGTGATATATCTGTATTGTCAGAATGAGCATGTGATGCCCTTACAACCCGTGTGCTTTTAACCACATCTTTACAATGCCAGTTTCTTACTGCATCACTCTGTACCTTTTACTGTTGATTTATGCCAGCTGCCTTTAAGTGCATTGTGGTGTCTGGGCAGTGGATACAATAGTAATGCTGGCTGCTCGGTGATGCAATTGCTTGAAAATTTAAAACCCATAATAGCTTCAGGTCCAGTTCAGAAGTTCATAGGCCTTGTAAGACACTTGAAGACTGACTCAGAGCCTGAGCTCTGCCAACATCATGCCACATTCATCAAGCTTGTCTTGGGTAAAAGCTGCTAGAAGCCTCCCATTCATCCCAGCCCATCATTGACAATGAGACTGGAAGGCACATGAAATATTTTTTCTAATGCAAAAGACAACTTCACCAGTTGACTGCCCTCTTTTATTTTTAGCATAATTACCAGGAGCAAACTGACTTACAGAATTGGTGTCTTGTATTAATTTAGAGTCTGTATGTTCGCAAGCTGATGTGAGGAAGTTTTATTAAGAATGTGTGGTTTGAGGTCGATTGGGCATTATTCCTTGGGGATTTTTTCCTGTGGGCTATAATGTGACTGACTATTCTGTGGTGTGAGAAGCTTCTAGTAAGAAAAGCAACTCCGGAACCACTTCCTTACTTTCATGCTTGCATTTTACCTGACTACTTCACTTGTGCCCTGACACAGACATCTATCACAGCAGATTTCTGCTCCATGGAAAGTGCCTGAAGAATGGCCAAGCAGGAACTTCAGTCAGACCTGGAGCTGCAGCTGTGAAATGTGGCTGATTTCAAAATTACTGTGTGCTCAACCTGTGCTTATTCTCTTCTTTTTAAGTTCCATGTGATTTTTCTCTTCTTTTATCTTTTCAAAGGGTTCGTAGCGCTGGGTCTAACATCTCCAAAGGATGTTTTGCAAATGAGAGAAAAGGACTTGAAAGGCACCTGACATGCTATAAACACTAAAGACATGAGCTGGTGCCTCTCCCTTATTCATACTGTCTTTCATATTCTGCAGTCAGGTCTTAAAAGAATTCTTCACCGAGAGGAGGAAATGAAGTAGAGTAGCCTCAAGGCTGAGGTGTTTCCTAGCTCCTTTCTCTTGAGGATTCAGAAAAAGAAATAATATTTAAGTCCCTTGCCCAGGGTGTCATGAACCCAATCCTAATGATTCATCTCTGATATGCTCAGTGACATGCAGTTCTCCTTAGGTTACAGCTAGTTATCCTTTTTACTATCATCATCAGAAAACATTGATTCATTCCTCATGTGTATGAGGCTATGAAATAGCAAATTCACTTGTCTGATCCTGATACCACCTGGTAATGAAGGTGGATATCATCATGTCACTCCCCATGCCCCCTGTGCATGGAGAAATGGAGGATAAGAGGTTACACCATCCGAATGTCTCATAGTAAGTGGCAAATTTCAGACAAACCAAGAAGAGTCCTGTGCTTTCCTATTCCTCCTTCTTTGTTGTGGGCAGACTTTCAGTACCTGTGAAGAAACAGAGATTGTAATCATTCTATAAAATCCAGGAAGAACCTGCCACAGATTTTGAAAGGAAAGAGAAAAAATGTGATCATCAAATTGTTCTCCCTACGGCATTGCCCAGGGTAGATATTTCACTGGTTAGTGTGCCAAGAAAAGTAGAAACTACAACTATCCCAGGAAAACGAGATGTATAACCATACTGCAAAGATTTGAGAGTGGAATAAGTGTGACATCACAGATGAAAAGAAAGGCATCAAAGAAATTTTAGTTTTTGGAAAGATTAGTCACCTGGATTTTAAATTTTGGCATGGCAGTGGAGCTCTGGGATATAAATTCCTGGGGGAAGGTTAGGCATGCACAGAAGTTGTCTGTATATCTTCCAATTTCATCTTTCCTTCTTTTAACCCCCTTACTCAAAGGAAGACATTTCTTTTGAAGAAAGAAAAATAGGAGATGATAGCTACTTCATGGTGTTGACAACATGCCACGATATAATCTTTTATGTTGGAAGTTTGATTCTGGATGTATTGTAGGAAGCTCATTGTTTTTGTCAGGATTTCACTCATGAAAGCAGAGCCTTGCGCAGAGTCCCACATTGAAGGGATATAGTCTGTCTTTTAAATGGCTTCTAACTGCTCAGTTTCAGACCCTTGATCATCAGCTTTTAGAAGTTGAGGCTTTCTGGAGGAAAAATTGAAAACTGGAAGGGTATGAATGTGGGAACTTAGTTATTATCAGTGATTTAATTGTAAATCCAAAGGATTTGGTTATTTGATATGGCTTGCCTTGGGACTTCTCAAAGGACAATTAACCCAAAATATATTTAAGCCAGTGATATCGTTAAACATAATTTTCATAATTAAAATATCATTTAGGTTTCTAGCTGACATTTTAGTTGATATATGTGGTACTTTGCAGGCACTTGAAAAAGCTTTATCAATGCCATATCTGTAAGATCTCCCAGATAGACGAGTTGCTTGTTTTATGAGGTTAGTTAGGGGTTGGCAGCTTCAGGCTCACAACATGATCTAGAGCCAGATCTGTATTTGCCCTTGCAGGGGAAGAAAAGTATCTTTTCTTAACCCATCCTAGGTTCATGCCTGAGACCTTTAAAGCAATAGGTTAATAGGAGAAAAGCATACAAACTTAGTTTGACGTGACATAGGTGCCCCATGAGGGAATCAATGCCCAGAGAGCTGGTGAAATATGTGGATTATTATGCCAGGTCTGTTGAAGAATGGGAAATACTGTTAAACAAAGAGCCTGGTCTGATGAGGGGACCATGTGAGGCCTGTTTGTTCAGATTCTTCTTGGCATCTCTCTATCTTTGGCTCTTTTCCTCTGGGAATGGAGACGGCATCTCTCCCCTGACAGTCTTATGATCCGCTTTGGAAGAACTACCTAATCTTTCCCAGGTTTCAGTGGAGGAGATAAAGGTGACTACCCTGATTCTGTTTTTCCCAAATGCCATATTTTGGGGTAGTATGTCCTGAACCCCATCCTCAAGGAGACGATTGTCTTTTGTCCCATCGTGCACTTTCCCTACCGGGAAGCTTGAGGCAGCTGCTACCCATCAGAGAAATTTCAAGATGGCACCTCCAGAGCTCAGCGGCTTGGAGTACCCAGCAGAGAGCAGGGTGCGGGGTTGGGGTTCCAGGAGCGAAATGGGACTGAAGTTCCACGTACCGAAGACCATCCCCTCAGCAAGGGACACTGTGTTCCGAAGCCCGTGAGATACAGAGGCTCCTTGCAGGAGGTTGATAGTTTTTCACGTCAGCCAGGTGTGAAAGGCGCTTGCTCCATTAAGAGGAGAAGTGGCCTGTGCCCTTCCTGCCTGTGGTCAAACTCTTTCTGTTGTCCTTTGTTCACAGGCTCAAAGACAGATAAAAGTCTTAGGGAAAAAAAAAATCACATCTACACCGAACATATACAGACTTTTCTTTTAACTTAGACATATACTGTAATAGAACTTACATAATTTTTACATTGTGTGTATCAGCCATTGTAAGTTACTTGTGGATAATTTAAAATATCTACAGGGTACATGTGTAGGGTCAGTGCAGAAGTTATGCCTTTTATACAGGGAACTTGAGCATTGTCTAAAATATCCTGAACCCAATGCCCTGTGAATACCCAGGGATGATTGTACTTTAAAGTGTGTTGCTTATGTTTAAACTTCTTTGCTACCCAAAATAGTCCCTGGCCTTGATTTACTGATGAAGCTGCTCAGTGCTGGAAAATCTCAGACCAGCGTTAAAAGCCCTACAACCTTTAGCATTTTCCAGGGCAAAACATGGAAAAAATTTCTTCAAAGTAGAACGCGATGGCTGTGGATCATCTAAAAAACAGGCTATGAATAGATGCCATGAGTGCAACATTAAAATATTGCTTACATACAAATACCTTTAATATGTATTTTGTTGTTTAATGTTAGTATAGATTGTACTTTGATACTCAACCTACTTTTATATTACTGAGGACAATTAATACATGGTTTAATTGGGAAATGTTGGGAACTAGGACTGGGACCACAAATATATTTTTTATGCTTATGACAGTCTCTCTGCGAGTATGCCATGGGGGGTATATTTTTCATTTTTGTTTTGACACATAGGCTGCATCAGAGTTGTACTTCCTTTAAAAAAATCAGTGCTTAGTTTTTCATGTCAATTATCTTTTAGCACTAAAGATTAGTTTCTTGTCAGACACGGTGGTGCACATCTGTAATCCCAACACCTAGGAGGCTGAGGCAGGAAGAGCTTGAGGTCAAGGCTAAGCTGGGCAACCTAAAGAGGCCCTATCTAAAATTTTAAAAAGACTGTTTTCATGGTGAAAAATATGGAGAAAACTACAAGACTTATGTTTTGGACGTCCAAAGTATATAAATTTTATAGAAATTGATTGACAAGGTTTTCATGTGGGCAGACAGAGCAATAATTTGTTGAGGGGTAAACAGTCAGCTTGAATAGAACAGGGTACGGGGGGCATTGGAGAGAGGGGTGGGTCTGTGAACACTGCTCATTGTCCTCCCAGTCCATCCTAGGAGAATCCGCCAAGTTCCTATCTTCCGGTTGACTGAGAACTGATGCTCACGGGGCCGGCGTGGACCTGTGGGAGACAGCGTGGCGTGGCGGGGCTGATGGGAACTCAATTCCCCGACTTAGCTTTGCCCGTGGCGTGTGCTGCTGATGCCACGCTGGCGGATCGGATCTCCGGAGATGTTCTGGGCTGTTGCCATTTCCTTATGGCACATGAATAATGAATGAGCTGTGGGTGAAGCTGATGGTTCAAGATAAAATGAGAAGCTCTTTGCAACATGGGTAACATACCTTGGCCATCTCCATGGAGACTGCTATTTGTCAAGACCCACTAGTGTTTCAGAAGGCGGTGAGGAGTAACCATTTTCTCCAACTTCGGATCGGCCATTAAAAACTAGATGCAATGGGCATGGAGAGGGACGGGATGAGAGCAGAGGGACGCCATCTGCGTGCGACAGGAGCTCGGTCAGGCCGCTCTTCTGGGATTTTTTTAAAATGATCGTAAAAACAATGTAATCAACATTAAACTGGGAGATTTAAATTAAAACTTGGGCTCCCCTCAAGGCAAAGCTGACCAGGCGGGCCGCATGGCGGCTGAGCACTCAGCCATTCCGCAGGCGGCTCCCTCTCAGGGAGCTGGGAGCAGATGGCTTGCAGCACTGGCACCGAACAGGCACCCCAGCCTCTCGCGGGCGTCCGCGACACAGCGTGGCCCAGGCTGGGCTTGCGAGGCCGCTGTGGGAGCCGGGTCAGCCGCCGCTCTGCCAGCAGGTGGGCGGCCCGTCTGTGACGGGCGCTGTCACTCAGGGGTGGTAGGAGCCAGGGGCTGACTGGTCGTGATAAGAAGGGGCAGGGGCACCTAGAAGCGGGCTGAGTGGTTCTCGCGGGTGCCCAAGCTGCCACCAAAGCGCCGCATGGTGCTGACACCAGGGTGCCGTGCTCCGCGTCCTGGAACAGGTGTGGGGAAACAGTGTGGGGACAGACGGTGAGACTCTAGAAATGCCTGGGCTGCGGCAGGACATCAGGAAAGTAACTTCTCACCGTGAGCTGCTGGCCTTCGACTCCTGCAGTGCTGGGATACCAAAACAGCTGAAGGAGAAGAAGCACGTTTTATAGACCTGGACTCTGCCATGGGCTGGTGGGCCCCTACCAAGGCCCTGTGAAGATGTACTTGCCACTGTGATGCTGTTGGAGATGGAGCTGTTGAGCGGTGACGGGGTCGTGGGGACCGAGCGGTCCTGGACTGGTGACAGTGGGAGTAGAATAGTTATCAGAGCGTGGGCACGTCACCAGAGCAGTCCTCTCTGGTTCGCTCTCGCGGCTTCTCGTACTGTCTTATCCTTCAGCCTTCCACAGGGGGCTGGTTTGGCAAGAAGGCCGTTGCCAGAATCTGGCCTCGCGCTCTTTGATCTCCTGACTCCAGCGCCATGAGCCAGGCAAACACCTCGTACGCAGCTGACTCGCTTCAGATGCTGTGTAAGAGCAGCCGAGGAGGCTGAAGCTGTCTCGGCTCCCACGGGTGGGCGCGTTTTCAGAGGCCAAGTGTCCTCCCTCAGCTTCTTTAGACCAGGGGGTAGTGAGTCCCGGGGTCATTTTAAATATGAAACAAGACAGGGCGTAAAACAGAAGCCCAGTCATGACACTTCACTGCTGTAAGCAAAAAAAAGAACTCACAAAGCCATTTTCTTCACCAAGACCGCCTGTCTAAGTCTTCCCTTTCCCCAAAACCAGGGAGGGGTCAAGAACCGAACCCTTGAGTACAGAAGTAGCGAACCCGAACAGAAAGTGCCCTGGCAGAAAGGAATGGTGGTGACAGCTTGGCTGCCTGCTCAGCGCTTGGCTCTGGTCTCTCTGGGACCTGCTGAGTCCTTTTGGGCTCTGGGCCCAGCATCCTGGGGTGCCGGCCCTGGACGGTTTGTGTCTTCTGTGGTGCACGACGGTCCTGCATGAGCATCTGCCTTTGTGAAGTCAGCATGAACACTGGATTCTGAACCAGTCTTCAGCTTGATCTAGCATGGTCTCCAGCCCTTTCTCTGTTCAGTTAATGAGGGCACAGGGAAAAGAAAATAATTTCAATATTTTTCTTCACATATTATTAGGAAAACAGAGCTGTTATAATACTATTAAAGCTTCTCAGTGCTAACAGAAATGCCTTTAATGCCTCTAGTTTGCAGCCTTTCATGAAACACCAGCACTTCCTCCCTGCTGTCTTTCTCCTTAATCTGCAGGGCCTGGTCCACCCTTCATGGCCTGGTGCACCCTCCATGGCCTGGGTCCTGGGCTCCACAGACATCCCCTGCGCTCTCACCTGCTGGTGTGCAAGCTGAAAAGCCCGGGTGTGGCTCTGTTTACAATTGCACCCTGCACTTGGAAGGATCTTGGGCTGGTTCTGAAGATCTGAGGGTCATTGGGATGTGTATGGCTGTACACCCTACTTGTACCTACAGAGTCATTTGTCCCAAGATGCAGAAAGCTGTCAGTGATCAGAACAAGAAATTATCTCCAGGAGCTGGTGCTAGTTGGATTATGGAAAGTGCTGTGTCTGTGGATGAGGTAATCAGTTCTGCACTCGTTAGCATGCACTTCTCATTTTTACATTATTTAGGTGCTATTTAGATTTGATTAGATACATGTGCATAGCCAAGGGTGGTGGCGCATACTTGCATCTCCAGCTATCAAGGGGCATGAGGATCACAGGGCCCCCTTCTATCAAAAATGAAATTTTTTTAAAAACTGAGGATGAACCATAACGATATAGTACCACTGGGTTCAATCTTCAGAATGACACAAAAAAGTTTTTTAAGTCAAGCAAAGAAGAACAATGAGAACACCAAACCAAACAAAAAAACTACAGGAACAAGCTAAAGTCTAATACTCAAAGGCAAACACACACCATTAGAAAATGTGCTGGGCGTGAAGGAGACCAGTTGCAAAGATCAGGCTGCTGGGCGTTCCGGGGCCAGGTGCTTCAGGACTGCACCCCCGGCTGTGCCCTGCCTCATCTATAGAACAAACTTCAGGTGTTTTGTCTGTCTTCTGTGTGAGCTTAGACCTCAAACTCTTCCCATCTCCCGAGCTCCGTGGTGATGATTCACTGGATTTTCCCTTCCCCTTACATCTGTAGACATGCTTCCTAAGGCCTGGCAGGGCTGCTACCTGAGGGTGTGGCTTTCTTGCTTCTAACCTGTCTGTTGCTTCCACTGGAATGGATTTTTATCAGGGAAGGCAAGTGTGCATCATAGAGGGAGCCCTCCTGTTCTGCCCATTGACATCGCCCTCCTGAAGGGAGGACCCTGGGGAGGACAGCCTGGAAGGGACAGTGTGGCCTCGGGGACCTGTCACAGCAGTTCTCTGAGCCAGTCTGTCTCAACCTGCATCCTAGGACAAGGACCTCACTTCGCAGTGATTCCAGAGAAGAAATGGCATTGCGTCCCTACTGGCTGGGCCTTGGGAGTTCTGTGACCCTTTGTCCTTCAGCCTTTGCTAATTACCAAATTCAACAGCATCCTCTTTCATTCATGGCCTCAGGTACTTTCTGGAATTATGTCTTAGCTTCATTTATCATTTTCCAAATACTATCTTCCTATTTTGCGTTTTAAGTGCTGCTCCTTTTCTTCTCTTTCCTTTTGACACAGAAAACAAGAATCAGTGGCAGATTTTCTAAAGGGCTACCCATGCCACACCGGCTACTGTTGATCCTCCTAACCTGTGAGTCCCTAGGGATGGCTAATCCCCTTCATGGGAGGCATTGTTTTCAGGCAGCAAGAGCTCCCAGCTCCCCACACCTCCGCGAGGAAGCGTGGTGTGAGGAAAGTCAGCTGGCAGCAGTGTTCTGCGCATCCACATTCACAAAGATTTTCAGATTTCCCTAATTGCTGTTTTTATTCGCAGAACTTCTATTTTAAGCACACACACTCACATGTGGATTGACAGGCAGCAGCCACAGTAATGGCTGGATCTGTCCGTAGTGCCTGCAAATGCTTGTTTCCATGGTGATGAGAGGCACCACGGAGACAGGATTATGGTGCTTCTGGGACCAAGGAACATCTTCTCTATCTCTCTGTCTCTCTTTTTCTATCTCTCTCTCTGTATCTCTCTCTCTCTTTCTCTCTCTGTCTCTCTATGTCTCTCTCTGCCTCTCTGTCTTTCTCTGTCTCTCTTTTTCTCTTTCTCTGTCTCTCTGTCTCTCTCCGTGTGTGTGTGTGTGTGTGTGTGTGTGTGTGTGTGTGTATGGATGTGGGCTGCGAGAGCCAAGGCCGGAAGGAGAGTGAAGAGATGCAGAGGGAGCAGGGCGTTCACTGCCACAGAGGCCTTGCAGTGTGTGCCAACAGGTGCTGCCTGGGTCAGAGGATTCTACAGAATCAAAGAAAAAAGGGAATGTGGCCTGAAACGAGGATAGGACAAACAAAAACAGGGAATTCCTCCTGTCTGTAGAACATTTCACTCTTCTTTTGAAGGCTTGTGGTGACAGAATCCTCTCGTATAAAGATAGCAAAAAGAGAAATCAGATTTAGCACATGGCCCTGGTTCAGGTGCCAGAACTGCCAGAACTGCAGCACTGCACAGCGTGCTCAAAGCGGAGGGTCATGAGCTGCTGTCCCCACTGCAGGATCCCAGGTAGGACTGTGAAAGCAGCGCATCCTGCAGGCTCTGCTCAGCCTCTAGCCTGAGGTGCTTGGTGCCCAGAGTTCTCATCACCTGCAGTCAGTCTCAGTGGAAGACCTGACACAAGTGATTGCTTAGTCTGGGCAGTGATGGCAAACTTTTTGGAGCTTTTACTGATATAAATAAACAGCCTGCTCTCCCACATGCACCTTAGGTTCACCACCATTAGTCTAGGGTACAACCTTTTCAGAGACCTGGAAAGGAGATGCACATTATAGTACTCACAATTACTTTCTGGCTTGAACAATATTCTCAGCTAAAAGACACTCACCCATAGGATCAGTGACCACAGAGAACTTTCTGAAGTTATTGTAATAATTTCTAAAAATCCATGGTTCCTTGTTCCACATTCAGCTTTTATTGACAACTTTCTGTTTGCCAGAAATTCCCATGTAGGCTCACCTGCACTGCTGGTGGTATTGGCTATCCACCCCTTTTACAGATTCAAATAGGTGGTTGGACAGTTTGCCCAGTGGAAGAGGTTAAGTCAAACCAAGATTTCTAGATTCATAGATAACTCCTACATTCACTGCCCCCTTTTCAAAAAATGCAAATTCTTCACTTCTTAATGGAAGGATTCAAGCTAGAATCAAGTCCACTAGACTTGATTCTACTCATGTGCTTTGTAATAGAAGAATTAAAGTATGGTGGGCAAGCCCAGCATGAGTTTGGCCATGCCTGGCTGCTTGGGGGAGTTCATCTTTTTAACTCTTTCAATGTGAGAAAAAGCGGATTTTGAGGAAGGATCTTTCTGTTTATCTCTTGTTCTGAGTCCTACAGGAAGATTGATAGATACAACAAATGAAAAAGAAATTCACTCTAATGAGTGGATCTTTCAAACTGAATTCTTGGGAATCATTTGTATCTTCCCAAAGATTGTGGCTGGACAATCAGGTTTTAGCTTTTTGCATAGTCATATCCCAAATCTGAAGGCCAAGGGGAAAGCACCTGCTTGTGTTATTCTTGGTAGTAATATGTGTTGTGCTTTTTGTTTACATCTGCAGCATGCTCTCATTTTGTGCCCATTCTGGCTTTAGAAATTAGTGCTGCTTTATTAATTCTGACCACAAGGATTTTGGCCTCAGCCTACACGCCCTCCATTCTGGCCTAGCATCCTTCCAGGTTGACGCAGTAGATCAGGCCTCTGTTCATCCATGTTCTTGTTAGCATTATTTCCCAGAGCCCAAAGGTGGAAGCAATGCAGGTTCCAGCAGTGGGACAATGGATGGAATAACTGTGATATGTCTGTATACCACATTATTCAGTTTTAAAAAATAAAGCACAGAGACAGTTTTTACAGCAATGAAATGAGTCTCCCTGGCTCTATCCTGATGGACTGTAAACTTGTCCAAACCCCAAAAATGAACAAGAGTGAACCTACCTTTGCCATGGACAACAATGTATTTAATTTTAAGTAAACAGAAAACTAAAAGTGTTTAGGATGGTAGATTTTGGGTTATGCATATTGTACCACAATGTGAAAAAAATCCAAGAGTTTCATCTACTAATCCAAATTAAGAGAGTCACTGTTTCCAACAGCAAACTTGAAGTTGGCATATACTTCGCTCACAGATGTGAAAGAAGCAGTGTGCTCAGAGTGAGCTGGCTTCATGCCGGAGTTGCTCCAAGAACCCTTCACGACCAGTGTGAGAGGGCCAGGCGCCTGCATGTGGTTGCCTCTGCAGAGACAAAGGCCATTTTCAGTCCTTACTGCAAAAGCTTGCTGCTCTCCAGCTGTTAGACTTGAATGAGGTAAATGACCACGGTTGGCCTTCTGCCACCGGAGCTGTTCCCCATGAATCATCTCCACTTGACCGAGGAGCCAACTCAGCATCTTTGTAAAAGAAAGAAGCCTCCAGTTCATTCCCTTTTGGCTGAAAATGCAGTGAGTCAGTACTTTGGCACTAGTAGTGGAAATCAGTGAGAATGTGTGGGCCTTTGGGGATGTCACGGGGAGGACAGCTCTGGCGACAGTAGCACTCACTGCTCAGCAGTCATGCCTTTGCTGAGCATGACTCTGGTTGGTGAGGAGCTTTCAGCCTTGTCCTGTCTGAGGGTCTCTTTCTGGGCATCTATTCCTGAGGCCCTGTGTGGACCCCTCGGCTGACTTCCCTCCATAACTGATGGTGATTTACAGTTCCTTTGGGTCTCCCAACCACGGGCTGCATCACGCTTCCTTTTATAGTGTGGGACGGCCACTTGGCCCGTGCTCACCCACAGCCCTCAGCCAGCTGCCTTGCCAAGGGGGGCTGGGCTCCGAGGGAGCAGTTGTCCCCTAGACGTGCAGCCTGGTGCCCCCTCTGTGCTTCTGTCCCTTAGTGGAGGATCTGTGAGACCCTGGGCACTCTGGACAAGATCCCTCAGCTCTGGAGGGCCTGAAGTGCTTATTTAAAAATCAAGCACATATGACTTCTATTTAAGAAAGATGGTGTTTTAAGGATTAGAAAAGACAAAATACACAAAGCAGTTAGCTCTGTGACCTAGCACTCAACCAGTGGTGATTCTTACCCTATTGTTGGTCCCAGGTGTGTACAGTTGTGAATTAGCAGATAGTTTTGTTATTCTGATAATTCATGCTGTCGTCATTTCTGTAATCTTTTTGCTTAGAATGGGATATTTTTTAAAAGATGAAGACTCATATAATCCAGTGAATTTGATTTTCCTGGTGTTCTAGTGCCCCCATATGGAAAAATATGGTATTACACACTGATCTTTGAGCATTCAAAAAGATTCTTATCTCCTGATTGAAATAGCAATTTATTCTGCTATGAATTATTTCTGAGCTTTTAAGGCATAAGAGGTCTGGCTTCCTTCTGTGGCTTTGATAATCATCTTAGAACACCGTGCTGGTGATTATTAATGTCCGTACCTGCTTGTACAAGTTTTGAAAGTGTTACTGAGTGAAACATCCAGCAGTGCCTCACTGGGCACCTCAGAGGAGGGTCACTCAGAATTTCCCTCATGCTCATGGTTTCTAGCATCGCCTTCTGGACATCTGTCACCAGAAGTGTGCAGACTGTCTTTGATGCTGCTAGGGAAGAGGAGAGCCAGCCTAGCCTTGGGCAGACACTGAGGGGACCAAGAGCTAAGGTCTTTCTGTGTTGCCCCTGACCCCACCCAGGGCATCTCATTGCCTTTCCCTTACCAGTCATCCCCAGACTGGCCCAGGTGGCCAGCACTGACCTGTCTCTTCTTTCTCCCTGCCTTGCAAATATAAGAAAAGCCCTCTCTGTGTCACATCCTTGGGGACCAGCTTGAAATCTTCCAAGTGTGTCCAATCTGTGGCCCAGGGTCACTGGCCTTCTTTTTTTCAATGTTATAATAAAAACTATTTTTTAATTAAATTTTGTAATTTATATATATGAACTACATTAGGTATCTTATATGCTACTCAAGATGGTTTTCCTTACTCGGCTCAGCTTGGGGGAGCTAAAAGATTGGACAATCGTGCTAGGGGCCTGGTTAGCTTAAAGGACTAAACAGTTCATGGCACAAGAGGCAAGAAGAGTTCTCTGAAGGACTGCCACAGCCCAGTGCTAAGCACAGGGTCCGCTCTGGTTAGGGAAACTAAGGCTAGAGGGTGTGGCTCCTCCTGGGGGTGTGCTTTAGCTGGGAAGGTAGAAGTTTCCAACTCACCTGAGATAAAAGGGAATCCTTAACGCCATTTCAGATGAGTTGGGGCAGAGCTATGAAGGAATCGAGACAGACAGATCAGGATGGTGCTCCAATCTAGGTTTCCAAAAGTAAAAGCTCCCGGTTCCCTCTCCACTTCTACTATTAGAGCCATTTAATACAAAATTCTAATGTCAGGAACTTTGCAAGAAAATTGGAAAGGGGTCACCTCTAGCTAAAGAGGTGTCGCTGGATTCATTTTTGAGATCAAGGTCTCAGTAAATCCCCAAGTTACCCAGCCTGGGCTCGATCTCGTGGGCTCCCTCAGCCTCCAGAGGCCATAGTCTTGGGCCAATATCCTTGAGCTTTTGAGGAGAAAGACGAGAGAACAGTCCACTAAGTGCACCGCACAGAGTCATCGGCTTTTACCTCCACACCCGGGGTCTGCGCCACACCAGGCTGGCTCTGCGATGAACCTGGTGCAGACCAGAGCCCCGTCCTCTTCAGAGCTCTGACTCGGGAGTCTGTCCTCTCCCGCCCATATTGAACCCCTCACCAAGGGGCGCACACCCTGCCCTCTGCCTCCCGCCGCCCGCCGACCTCTGCTCCTAGCTCTTGCTCACTCACTGATTCCTGCAAGACGTTTCCCAGTGGGGACTGATGCCTTTAAGAGCGGTGGTTTTCAGTCCTGGGTAGCTGTGGAGGAGCCAGAACAAGTCGAGGTCTGAATCTGGTATTTAGGGCTGCAGTCGCCAGAGTCAGACAAGTGGGCTGCCGGGGTCGAGCCCCGCCGCACTTCCTCACCACCACGGCCTGTGGAGAGGGCGGCTGCTGCGGAAGGAGATGATTCCACTAAGGTCTTAGCGTCCTGTTTGCTGTATTGGCTACAAGCACTGACCTGGTGGAGGACCACAGAAAGAGGAATTTAAACAAGAGAAATTTATTTTCTCACTGTTCTGGAGGGTAGAAGTTCCAGCTCGGTGCGTCAGCAGGCTGGGCTGCTTCTGAGCTTTCCCCATGGTGTGCTGATGGACATTTTCTCCCTGCGTTCTCTGTGCGCCTTAATCACCTCTTCTTCTAAGGACACCACGTGTACAGGATTACTTCCCACCCGATGGCCAGTTTGGTATGACATGTCTGGCTGCAGACAGTCACATTCTAACAGGGGCGAGGACTGCAACCGACAGACGTGGAAGACAGGAGACACTTGGCTCATGACACCTGGCGAGAAACAAGTGCTCCATAAATATTAGTAGTTTTCTCCTGAGCTTTTATTTTAAATTCTGTCATTTAAAAAATCCGGTTTCTATTGAGATTTCTCCCCATTTCACGCAGAAAAATGAGACAGCAGCACAGTCGCGCCCTCATCTGCTGAATGCTCCCTCTCCATCCCCTCCAGTCTCCAAGGAAGGGCTCCCCTCCTCCTGTTGCTCCCATTTCTCAGTGCTCGCGGCCCCGCCCTCCTCCTTTCTGGCTTCCTCTTTTCCATTTCCTTCTTAATCTTCAGGGTCAGGGTCCTCTTCCGCACACACGCTTCTTGCCCCTGCCTGTCCTATCACGGAGCCCTTTTTCTCTCTCATTCCAGTTTTTGTAGAAGAGTCCATATTCTGTATTCTCCTTCTCCTCATTCATTTGTCTCCTAAGCAATCTCTGCCAGGCACTGTACTGGATATTGATAGTGTTGGGCAGTAGATGTTGTTTCATGACTCCAACACCAGGGAGAAATCATCTCACCGTATGCAAGGAGGTCAG
>PVIR01017860.1:0-34182 GCA_004026965.1 Petromus typicus | reverse complement strand
GTATACAGGAAAATGATATTAGTAAGTAGTGAACTACCTGGAAACATAAATGCACATGTAGCACTATGAGTGTTAGTATTTTGGAAAGAATGATTGTCATTCATGCATGAAAAGTGAGATTTAGATTTTACTTTGTTCTGCCCCTATTGTTCCTATACCCATCGATTTTGTATAAATAACATGTTCGTTAAAAGTACACATGCCATTAAAAGCCAGCCAAGTAACTTACCTTTAAAATTAGGTTTATTAACTTTCAAAATAAGATGTTAACTTTTTGTGTACTGACTTCCCAAGAAATGAGTACCAAATTACCATATTCTTTCTGGAAGTCAAAAATGTAGTCAGTCTTGAAACCTAGTACTTGTGAAACTTTTCTAAAAAATGAGTATTATTATTTACATTGATCTTCCTTCTAGAAGATGTTATGGAATTTTGATTTTAATTATATTGTCTTAGACAGGAAATAATTAATAACCGAAGTATCGTAAGTGTTATTGCCTTTACATATATATATATATATATATATATATATATATATATATATATCCAATAATGATAATCAATATCAAGAGTAGTGTACAGGTTATCTGTGCAGTGAATATATTTTCCTCTGTACTTTTACTGCTTTGAAAACTAACAGTTGCAGTGTTTCCATAGATTTGTGTGAAGAATGATTTGATTGCATCTCTCTCTCTCTCTCTCTCTCTTTTAAAGAAATCATTATTTATTTATTTGCAGTACCAGGGATCTACCTCAAGCCCTTGTGTTTGCAAGGTAGGTGCAGTACCAGGGAGCTAAATCCCTGGCCCTTCACTGCATCTCTTTTAAAAGAAGCAAAATAAAACAAGATATGTTTAAAAAAATCAAACTGAACTGAAATATAAATATCTGAATTGAATAAAATAATAATTCTATTGAATTATATGTTTCTTATAAAAAACTGTTGACAATAAGTTTTATAAACTTTTCCACATCACGAATAATTGTCAAATCATTATGAGAGGTATAAAGCACACTGCCTATCTAATTTCACCTGGGGAATTTCTAATTTTACCTGGAGAATTCTGTGTTTCACCTCAGAAATACACAGAATTTTATAAACCTGTCCCAGAGTACATATATCTAGAAGGCTCATTTTCTACATAGCTGAAATCATGTTCTCTCTATAAAATATTATTGAATCATGCAAAATTCAATATATTTATATTATTACTGAATAAGCAAATAGAAAAATAGAAAATCAATCTTAAATGCATTGTGTCTGCTAAGAATAAACTTTAAAATATTTGAAGCTAGGCCAAGGCCATAGATTTAGAGGTCTGTTCTTTCATTGAAAAAGAAAAGGGACTTTAAAAAACAGTACGTCCAGCATCTAAATCAGCAAAAACTTGTAATATTCTCATCATTATCTTCTTGGGATGCGTTGTATTTTAGGCTTCAGGCCACCTTCAGATATTTTTATTGTTATTTGTTTGTATCTAAGGATTTAAACTTTACTTTTCATGGAGATGGAGTTGGTTAGTTACTAAAAACAGGGGGAAAAAAACCCAAGAAAAGATGTTCAGACTGATATTAAAGTACTTCATTTTCCCAAAAGAAGCAGGAGTGAAATTTTGACAATTTCCCTTCCATCGATAAGAATAAAGAAAAATCTGCTGTGACTAAGACCACTCCTAAACAAGTCTCCTTTATACTAAACACTTGTGGAGGAGTGGGGTTGTATTTTCTTAATTCCTTGCTTCCTAAATGCCTCGTTCATGTAGTACCCTTACCTCCCTGAACTGACGCCCTTGTGGGAAGAAGCCAGAGCCTCCACTTCGAGGTTGGCATTCACGGGCAGAGTTCATATTGCTTCACTGGTGTAACTGGGTCAGAGTGAAGGAGCAGTGCCACTTGTGTGTTTCCCAAACAGAAAGTGAAAGTTAAAGAGAATAATAATAATCCTTCTCGTGCTATTGTATTTTTCTAGCTTTTAAAAAATATTTTAACTATTACTTGTCTCTAATGGTAAAGATCAAGAAATATGCTCTTATAATGACGACAATATTACAAATATTACAGATACGTCACTGAGCTTGTTGGGTGCTGAAGGCCTGGAATCTGAGTACGTGCTGGGTTGAAAGTGGGAAGATCAGATACAAAAACTTAAATATCTCCTGGGTCTCTTATGTGAGAAACTCGAAGTACAAAATGCAAAATAACAGCTAATAGAAAGTAGGGAGAAACTTTTTAAAAGGGAAGGAGAACAAGAGATGGAAGGGGGAAGGTGAGAAGGAAGGGAAAGAAGATTTACGAAAAAGAGAAATTAAGGAAAATGGGAATAGAGTTTTTCCAAATGGAAAGGGAACAAGCATTAGAGCAAGCTGAGGTGGATGAGAGCGGAAGGGACATGACAAATCAAAATGTGTATGTACATGTACCAGCTCCTCATGATAAAATCATCAGGCTACCTGGGGAAAGAGACCCTATCTCAAAATTTCTGAAGAAGTGCTAAGACATAGCACAATGAATCAGGGGTTAAATTGTCCATACCAAAAATTAAAAAAAAAAAAACAAAAAACAAAAAACAAAAAACTATCATCTTAGTCATGAAAACATTTTTTCTCATTTAGTGTTTATTCATGTACAGTTGTGTTTATCCTTCCAGGCATTGTAGGGTAATATGTAGAGATATAATTTTTATTCTGGAGCAGGAAAGAACTTCCTGCTAGCTGGGTAAATAACACATATATCAGTTTGAGTAGACCGCAGGCTAAACACTGACAAAAGTGTCTGCACACGTATGACTGCATCCCCAGTCAGTCTAATCCTCACAAAGCGCCACAAGTTCTTAGCAAGGAAGGATCACTTCAGGAATGGGGGCAGAACTTTACATTTACGCCTGTAACTTTCTCACTCTGTAGACAAATCTTTGAACCACTCCATGCTGAACAAGTGTTGCAGGAGAAGGAAAAGCACATGCTGGAGAAAGCGTTCTAGAAAATAAAAGACTTACTCTCATCTTCATAGTGCTGGTGTGAGTGGTGTTTACAAATGAGCAGTGTACTCTGACTTTTTGGCTAACAGTCAGTTGTGCTCGGTTCTCATGTGATACACACAGGATCCAGTTCGTGTGGTGTGAGAGAGACAGAGAGAGGGGAAGAGAGACTGAGAGACAGAGGGAGAGAGAGAGAGAGAGAGAGAGTTCTGGAAATAGCTGTCCCCACTGGCATCTAATCATACACACGTCTGTCCACATCTCTCACCACTGCACTGCTGTGGCCCAGACACAAGTGGTCCACAATAGCATGGACAACTCTGTCCTCACAGTGGTAGCCCCCTGGGAAACCTCCTTGATTTGCTCAATATCTAAACAAGCTGGTTTTCAAATAAGATAAGTCATGTCTAAAATAATTCACATACTGCCAAAAAAAAATCCTGTTCATATACTATGAAGGACCATTGCATAGAAAAATCATCATTTCTCCTAATCTTACAGTTTTTAGCATGATCATGGCTTCCCATGAGAATTTTCCTAGCTTTGAGGCCTCCTGGATACTGTGTAACTTATGTGATTGTGTGCTAATATGGTCATCTATGGAGAAAGCTTATGTGATCATGTGTGACTCAGGCTTTTGTGATCTTGTATGTAGAAAGCCTACACTAACAAAAGGCTTCTGAAAGAAAAAACTGCTTTTAACACCAGGTGCACAGAGTTCCTGACAATGCTAGCACCAGAGGGGTTTTTAAGCATTGATACAGTTCTCTGTAGACCTAATGAATGAAGACAGTTGCTAATCCTGCACTGCAAAGAGAAAACAAGTTATGTTTTGGGGTTTATTCATTTCTGGCGATATGAACATGCTTATTTCTTTTAATTCACATTGTCATTTACTCTATTAAACACAAGCCATATTAAAGCTTGAAAAAAGCTTAAAAGCCAACATTAACCCTCAAAGCAGTTGAAAATACTCAAAAGACAGTAAGGATAAAATTTCATTATTCATACGTCAAGTGGGATTTTAAAAAAAAATCCCATAGCCTTTCCAACTAAAATGATGAATGCTGTTCTGATTCTAATTGACAAGTGTTATATATAAAAGAGTTCTTGCCTTCATTCTTATCAAAACTGTGGGGATTTCCAATGATAGGACAATATTATGTGGGTGGAAACTTCTCAGAAGAATAGAGAACTTATCAGTATTTACTTAGGTTCTATTACATTCACAGCCATAAAAGCAACTACACTCATAAATTTATAGTCAGTCAAGGATATTGCCTCTTCCCCAAAGAGTCTAGATATTAAAGGAGAGGAGGGAATGAGCTCAAATCATGAAGCGGTTTCAATATTGGAACAGTTTTCCCCCTTCATATTTCAACCTGTAGCCAATATGTTAGGAAGAATCACAGGCCAACTAACTTTGTGGGTTTGGAAGCAAAAAATAATTCTTATCCTTTATTTCTTCCAGATTTTATTTTTCTTTCATAATTAGTATTTTATAATAATACTATCTTTTAATGACTTCTATTGTGTAATGGCCACCACACATTTGAGTAGATGTTTTTATGATTTGAAACGTGCAGATAAATAGTCACAGAAGTTAAGAATTTTTCTCCATATCACAGAGCAAAAGCAAGACTCAAGCTTTGGTTGTTTCGATTCTGAAGTGGATTTTTTTTTTATCAATTTCCTATATATGCTACAACAGTCTATCAAAACCTGAGTGCTTTGAAACCACACAGTTTTTTATATTGTAGTTCTGGAGGTTTGAATCCAAGGGTTCAGGTCTCCTTGGGCTGAAATCACATGTCATCAAGACTACTGTCCTCTGGGACTCTGGAAAAGAACCCTTTCCTTCACCTTTTTCTACTTCTGAATCTTTCTCCATTTTTCTACTCCTTCCTGTCTTCCAAATCAATATGTCTACCTCCCAACTTCCTTTGCCGCCATGTCATCTTCTTTTCTCTCATCTGCTTTGCTTGCGTCTTCTGTTTCTATCTTTGAAAGACCTTTGTGATTACATGTGGCACACCCAGAAAACCCATAGCTACAACTGCTTGAATTTTGTATTATTAGACAGGGTCTCGCTGAGTTGCTAAGTTGCCCCAACTGTGCTTGAACTTGATTGCTTAGTTTATAGTTGTGCTGGCTCAGGATAGTCTACTTTAAAACCCTTAATTATATATGCCAGTCATTTCTGACATGGTCAGTTTCCAGGCACTGAGACATCTTCAGGTGGCCGTAGAAGCTAAAATGGACTCTGAAGATCTAAGTGAGGCTAGTGCAGTTGTGTTTCTATCATAATATCAATATTTCATGACTTGCTGAACCCAAAACAGTCATTGAGATTTATGATCCTTGCAATGACTATAGTAATGTAAAGGAATAGATGTCGATTTGACTCTAGCAAAATTCTTGCCTCATCAGTTACTAATTGCATAACCTTAGATGGATTTTTAGTGTAGTCTTTTAGAATTTATGTCGTAGTGGGTTATACCACATTTTCTTCATATTAAGAAATACTTAACTGGTACGTGTTCCAAAACTGCTTCATTTTTCTCATTCTTCTTTTAGAAAATAGGAACGAAAGCAAAATAATATGTAGTGTATAGAGTGTTAACCTCTGATAATTAAACTTATGGGACTGTTTATTTTCTAAATATGTGCAACATTTTGTAAGCCTTGTGTTTCTTTAACATTGTGCTACTTTCTCTTCTGTTTTTCCTCCTCTGATGTTACTCAGCGCCTGCTTTGTCCACTCTTTCCCTATTCCTCTTGAGTTTATGCATTTGAATTAATTTATAAACCTGGTGCATTTTTTTCTCAATTCCACTTATTTTTCAAAATACAACTTTCTTTATTTTGCTAGCATCAGTGTACAACCCATCAGGTTACTTTGTTATTACTGAAATTAAAAAAAATTTCCTCTTTTTAACTGTTCACAGAGATGAATGGGTTTCATTTTGACAGATTCTGTCTAAGCGTATAATAGAATTTGATCATTGTCACCATCCCCGTGGTGCCCCCGCCTCTCCTCCTCCTCAGTTTCACCTTGTGCGGGCTGGTTTTTAGAGTTTATTTATTTAGTTATTTTTTGTTTGTTTATTAATTTATTTATATATTTTTTTAGTTTTTTGAGACTCTCATTTTGTAGTTTAGGCTGGTGCTGACCTAATCCTCAAACTCAGCAATCCTCCTGCCTCTGCCTCCAGAGTCCTGGGATTACACGTGTGAGCCACCACACCCAGTGCTGTGATATGTGGTACTGATTGCTGGTGTGTGTGAGCGACCAAGACTTTGTATTTTTCTTATGTCCATTCCTCCATTACCCACCCTTACATATCCTCCTCCTCCATCTAATTCCTTTCGTACTGTCTAGTAATAGTCTCCCTTTTTTGTGATGTTTAAAGTGTCTGTGTATTAAGGGAACATGCCTTTCTCAGTTTGGCTTACTTTGATCAACATTGGTGGTCTCCTTAGCTGTCCATTTCCTTGCAGGTGGCAGAATTTTGTCCTTGTGGCTGAATCATACCCACTGTGCATGTATCCTGCCTCTCCTTATTCAGTCTGTTAATGGGCATCTAGGCTGGTTTCATTTATCCATTGTTTTGATAAGTAGTCATTATAAAAATAACTTCTGTATTGGTTTTTTAAAAGTCATTTAAAAATCAGTCTCATTTTACAGAAAGCAGTGACACCGAGTACCACATCTGCGTCATGCCTCCCCTCCCTCGGATCCCTCTCATCTCAGAGGCAGCTATTGGCTTGTATAATTCTCCATCACGTGCTTGACCACTTGGAAAGAACATCACTGACCCCTGAGGGCAAAGTTGAGGCTCTTTCACTTACCTGCCTCTCTTTCTTTGCCCACTTTTCAGTATTTGACATTAGTATTTTAAGTTTTGTTCTTTTATTGATCATTTTTACAATTTAAAATAATTTAGTTTATTTCTTTAATGAACATCTCTGTTTCACTTCTAAGTTCCACTTATTTCCTTAACTTTTCCTTTCTTCTATCCTTTGTTTTTGATCAGCTAAAAGTTTGTTTGTGTGTAGTTTTTTTATAAAACAACCACCAGTTCTGTCTTTATAGTACATTGATTTTTAAACTTGGAAATGTATAAACCATGCTCACACCCTTCACACATGCTTGAGGGCTGTGTCATGACATGTGCTGTACTCTTTTAGGTAGCCTCACTGTGCGGAAACCCAGGAAAAGGTTCATTATGGTCAAATAGATTATTTGTTCTTTTCTTTTTTTCTTTAAAAATAATTTTCTTGAAATAATTTCAAATTTACATTTGCTTTACATTTATACTTCAGGGAAAATCATTTCAAACTTATTTTGTTTGTTATATGACTTATATATCCATACAGTTCTCTCTGCCCCACCCCCTCCCCCTCCTCGGTCCTCTCCCTCTTCTCCCCTTCTCCTCCTTCTCCCTCTCTGGGTACTAGAAAGGTATCCAATTTTACAGAGAAATTCATTAATGAGGCACACATAGGAAGAACAGGAAAACGTAAAATAAGAAAAAGAATTGCGTAGTTAATTCATGCTTTCTATTTTCCTCTTGTTAATGATGACAGTTTTTTGTCCAACATTTTTCTGAGTTTTTTTTTCTCAAATTACCTATGTTCTCCCATTTTTATGGAGTTTACTTTATTCATCCAGTTTATTGTAAGGGGTCAGTGGGTTGAACTTTACCTTGAGTGGCATTCTTACTGTGTACATCTGTCACCCTCTTCCTTGATTCTGCTTGACATTGTTGGCATTCTTTTTTGGGTATGTGTGTGGAGGAATAAATGTATTTTTGCTTTCACTGATCAATCTGGAATGTTAGATACATGTATATGGAACTGAGTTTGCTTTCTTAGGCTGTGTTAATTTTATAGATAAAGAGTATTTTTGTCTGATACATCTGTACTTGAACATATGTTAATTTAGTGTCTTTGTATCTTTGTACACCACCTGGTGAAGAATTTCAAAGTGGCAGACAGAGCTATAAATTTATGTGGATAATTTTCCATATTTTGTATATACTCACCTCAATGTATTCATGCACTATTTTAGTTTATTCCATATTTTTCTTGTATATCTTTATAAACATAAAGTATATCTTTACAAACACTTAGGAAGCGTTGCTGTTATTGGCTGAGCTAAGCATTCATAGCTCAGCTTGGCATAATGGAGGAAGAGATACTTCCATGTTTGTTTTCCAAAGCAGCTGGGCAGGGTCCTATGTCCAGCTCGAGACTCTTATTTCCTTCTGCTTCGGGCAAGTACATTTCACATCTTACATATCTCAGCTTCACAGGACCAGCCTTGGTTTGTGTTTTCACTGAGAAGTTTCTTGGAGTGTTCTTAGACTTTTTTTAGAACATTCATTTTTGTTTTCTTGACTTAAAATGGATTCTGTCTCTGCAATAAATTCACATATTTCCCTAAGAAAGTTTCTCTGCTGAAGGATTCTTTTATGTGTTGAGGAAATGTATTAATGTTCTCTATGTGCAGCACATTTTACCAAAACATTCTTCTTATTACTGTTTTAACTGTACCATATTTTACTCTATGGCCACATCCCAAGCCTGTCATTAGCCATGTGCCCTAAACTTTCTCTGAATTTTTACTTTTTTTTTTGTTTTTAGTAGTGGGTATTAAACATAAGCCTTCACTGAGTGCAATCCTCAGCCCTTTTGTTCATTTCTTTAGTTAGCTATTTAGTTAGTTTTTTGAGAAATGATCTTGCTAAGTCATAAAGTTGTCTAATAAGTTGCCTAGACTGGGCTTCAATTTCCAATCCCCCTGCCTCAGCCTCTAAGAGTGCTGGCATTACAGGCATGTGCTTTTGTGCCTGGCTTGACGTCTGGTGTAAGGAAGCAATGCATAGAGATCACAGTTTTTTCTATCTTAATTTTCTTCTTTTTGCATATCAAAGTCATTCCCAGATCACTTTCATCAGATTCATTCTTGTAAATTTTAAAACTAAGACTTTTCAATCCCAGTATAGTCTAGCAAATCTTTCTTACTGCTATAGATTTGGTGGAATCTGTATTAGTAACAAATGTTTTAGAATCCAGATGATTTGTGGTAACATTAAATTTTAAGAACCACTGTGATAAGTTAATTCTTGGTGTTCTAAATAATGTCATATATATGCATATATACATGTATGGTAAATATGTCTTTTCCTGTTGCTAATTATGTTTGGGGGCTGGGTGCCTCAAGGGAAATGATAGTTGTAATATTCAGTCATCTTGCTTTCCTTCCCGTACTTAGTTCTATAATATACTATAATTTTGCCAGTCATTTATCTATCTCTCTGTGACTGCTGGTTTTGAGTCTTTTTCTTTGGCTCCTAATCTATCAGTGGGTTAAGTATGGCTCCTCCCCAATGGGATGCTTTGTTCTTTGCCTTTTTCTAGCACTTAAAGTTCTGCAGAGATAAGTTAGGAATTTCTCAAGAACCCTGCTTCAAAACACCTCCCAGTTTCTGTACATTTCATGAACTTACATGAAGGGAAAATTTGTTTAAAGTATTTCTATGCTATAGATATGTGAACAGGCATTGTTTTTCTTTTCTTATATTTTCTATGTAATTTATTTTTGTATAGTTTCTTCCAACTATGGTTGCCTTGTTAACACCTTTCTGTAGTTGAGAAAAGAATTTGAGTTCATTGTGATTTTATAGAAAATCACAGTCTTATAAAAATAAAACTATTAACTGTGAAAAATTGTACTAGTCAACTATTGCTATAGTAATGCTGCATAAGAAAAATGAACTTTCAGTGTCTTACTGTGTTTTATTTATTTCTTAGAGTTAAAAAGCTTTAATGTAGTTGATTTAGGATGGACTGTTCTGGATGGAAGTTACACAGCAGACTTCAGATGGGATTTCATGTCTGAGGTGTGGACTAACAGAATGGTGGAGACAATGACCGATTCTGTTTGTGGCAGGCACTACTATTTGCTTCAGAAGGCATGCAACCCATGCAAATGATGACATCACATTCACAAACCTTCCCTCAGCCAGAGCCATTTCCGGTGTAGTGGGATGGAGAAGTATAGCACAGGGTGTGGTACATAATCCTACTCTATTACCAGGAGGTGAATACTTGGAACAATGATCCTTTCTATTTTAGAGGGAGAGTGTATGAATGCAGTGTGTATATTCTCAGTTCACGTTGTTTTTTGTTTCGCCACAATCACAACCTTCCTCAAACTGTTTTTAAAAGAGTTTCACCTGGTAAATGAAGGTTTTTCACTCACTTATATATGTTTTATGACCCTCATAGTGGAAAACAGAGAAGGAAAGACTCTAGTCTTACTTTTGTTGGATCCATATTTTAAATTTTCCCTTAAATATTGTACAAGCAGCTGATTCTTCACATGTATCAATCATTTTACTGATTCTTTCCTCACCCCGAGCCCATTGTCCTTAACTACTCTTCAGATCTCCCTGGATCATCACTATTTATTTCTCTTTCCCATCCTGACATCCAGATAGTAAACGCAGTCTGTTGCTTCTAACTAAACATACCTTTCAAATTTTTCACTGAATTTTTTTTAATTTCACTGAGAGTTTTCATTTTTATTCAAGACTTTTACTTTAGGAAAATCTAGACCTGTAAAGAACAAAGAAATATGTTTCTCCTCATGTGTCCTGGCCTCAGTGGTTAAGTTCTGGGTTTCCACTGACGACAGGATAAAAATTAAACATTGTAGATGGCCTCTAACACCATCTGCAGTTTTGCTCCTTGCTTTCTCTCTTGAGGAGCCTCCAACTTCTCTCTTCCCTCCCAACACTCAAGTTATGAAATGCCGACTTCATCGTTTACTTCACATCTTTGATGTCGTGCAGTGACAGCTGGTCTTGTAAATTCCCCTTCTGCTTCTGGAGTGAGATCAACTGTAACTTTTGCTGTTGGGCTTTTTATGACTCATCCAAAGTCAGTGGACTTCTTCTGGGGAGTAACTACAAATGTATTTCACATGTGCATATAGACCGGGGTGTGGCTCAGTGCTGTCGAGTGCCGGGCTAACAGGCATGGGGCCTGGCCAGTTGCACAGTGAAAAAAATTACTACGTTGTTTCTTTACTTTTTATTAAAACATTTTTGTTAAAAATATTTATAAAATTCAGATGACACATAAGAAAAATATTTCTATGGTAATGACTTTTTTGTGCTTAAATGAATATAGGCAACATTTTGGTACTTTTTTGTTTGGAATGTAAGATAATGTCATTTAATAATAAGCTTTATACATTTGTTTCAGTTAACTTCTGTTGTAAAAGTTAATTTTTCTATTTCTTTTCTACCTTAGGTCACACATTCCTTCAATTAGCATTTTTATTTCTCAGTTTACATTGTATTTTCAATGCCAGAACATTAATCTTAATTAACAGATTTGTAAATGTAAGTGAGATAGGGAGATATATCTAAGTTCAAAATAATTCACTGAACCAAGAAAGTGTAAGTATAGTCAATAGAAATCACAAAACAGGTAGTGTTTTGCCAATACCAGGGAATCTTTTACATTAAATATAATTTTCTTAATCTTGGCATTGCATCAAGGCAGTAATTATAATCCTGTGTTATCCTTGTTTCTTTTGAAGTTGTTATCCTTGTTGTCTTTTGAAGTTTGGAATTTATTCACTGTCACGTAAGGTTTCAAATATTGACCAAATAACATTGCAGCCTTTACACTGGAAAGGAATACAAAGAGTTAATTCATTCTAATCTACTTTTTTTCCCCTTTTCTCCTTTTAAAGATATGTAACTTCTTTGTCTGATCTCCTTATGGTCCTTGTCACAACTGTGAGGCTTTTAATCACTCATAACATTCAGTGACTTATGGCACTGCTGGAACCTTAATAACGTCCGTGTTTGTTTGGATGATCTTCCTGATAAAATTCTGACAATCTCTCGGTGTAATAGGGAGACAATCAAAATAAAAAATGCTTTAAGAGTTCAGGTAGCGGAGCATACTATTATTTTTCATATCGTGCAAGGATATTAAAATACTGACTTTCACACTTTTGATAGAGTTTGTGATGAAATCCAAGAAAAATTGAAAATCTGAATTATTCTACTGCCAGTCGGGACTGTATATCATGGAAAGAAGGGTAGCATGTGTAATTTACCCCTATATCATAACCTCAAAGTGTCAGGTTGTCCTCCTCTTGTATTACTTTGTGTAGGCTGTCTTAAGCAATGAATTCACAACAGAGCTCTTTTACATTTTCAATTACCTCATGGAACTTTGCAAAAACTTAAAATGTCTCCTTCAGTGATCCCTATTTGTATAATTAATAATAAGGTCTTATATTGATAAAGTATTTCAGGTTTTTCAAGGTACTTTCCAAAAAGTTATCTCATTTAGCTCAATCGTCCTCTGAAGTAAACAGTAAATTCTTGTAATTCTCTGACCTGTCCTATATCTTAGTCCTCTTTCCTTCTCATTATTTCCCCATTTTTCTTTCTTTTAAAGGAGGCCGATGGTGTGGTGGAAACAGCGCATTGTATGAACTCAGGTATTTAATTCCATCCTTGCCTCGTTGAATTACTTTGCCATTGGGGAAATAAATTTCATTCCTCTGAACTTGATTTCATAATTGGCAAAATATGAATGACGATAAAATCTGTTCCTCCAAAGTTGTGCGGATTAAGTCAAGTAAAATAAAGGAACAATGAAAGGTTAGCTTCTTTGAAGGGCAGCTTGTGAAAATGGAAGAGAGTAGACCCTGGCCTCACTAATTATAGCACTCTAGCAGGTTATGCAATTTTTGGAGCTTTATTTTGTTTTATATAAAATGGGCATGATGCTTATCTTGTGGAACTGTTAAAAATAAGATAATATATATGCTGATGTTCACATAGTTCCTTGCATGTAGTAGTGTGCTCTAAAAGCATTTTCTATTCTTTTCTCCCTTTCCCCCTCTTCCTTCTCTGTCTCTTTCCTTTCTACTTTCTTCTCTTCTTCCAAATTAAGTGGTTGAGAAGGTAGGAAACATGACTGGAGAATCACAGAATTTAAAAATTGTTTCACAGTAAAATTATTTCCTTTAAACTAGAACACAGGCATCATTTGAGACACGTGAAGACCCTTTTCTGTCACATTTTGGAAACGGCACTGAAACTGAAACTTTTACACAGTAGAATTTATGGATTTCTGATATAGCCCATGTTCTAATTTTACAGATGAAGGAACAGAGTTTCAGAGAAACTGAGTGACTTACCTGCCTGAGCTGGCAAAGCTGGTGAGTAGAAAGCTAAGACTAGAACTCGGTTGTTTTTGCCTTCTTTCTATTGGTGTCTTTTCTAAGGGAATGAACAGAATGCAAACATAGATAACAAATAATCCTCTCTTCAGACAGACGACAGTCTGTGTGGATGGAATGAATATAGAGGAGATGAGGAAAAGGAAGAATAGCATGATATGGCCATGAGATGAATGCAACAAGTAATTACTGTGTGCACTGCCATGGCGTTCCTTTGGGGACTCATTTGCTCTGTGCCTGATTGTTGCATTCCTAGTGCTCATGGAAGAGCCTCCTGCCCAATGTGGAGCTAAAAACTGCTCCTGAATTAAGTGAACAAATGCCTAAATGAAATACAGAATTGAACTGGTTTTTGAAAAGGGAAAAAAATTTAGAAAATCGTAACAAGAGTGTTCTGGGATGCTCTTTATCATGGGACAATGAAATAAATTCTGTGGATAGTGATTTATATATGAAAGACTAGAAAGTCATTGTGTCATGAAAATGTTTGAGGTTTATGTGAAATGGAGATAGAAAACATAAATGCGGAAATACATTTATGTATACATTTGGTTGCAATTTAATTTTAATTCATCCATCCGGGGTAATTGAATTGAAGTGGAAGTGGGGAGATCAGATGGAGAACTACACACAAAAAAATCTAGCTCAGGATAAAGAAATTATAGCTTTGACTCATGGCAACTGGAATAGGAAACCAGTATCTTAAGCTTAGGTATGACAGAATGAGGCTAAAAAGTGTGAGTGTAAGAAAGTTTGTGTTCAGATAGGGAGAAAGCAAGACTCCTTGTGTCAACCAGGGATAGCCCATAAAGGATTACAGATATAAACCAGAAGTGAATCAAAGAAAGATACCCAAATCCTAACAAGATTAGATTCAAAGGAACATTTCCTCTCTCTTACAATCTAGTGATTAAATTCTGAGAGCTACTTGATGTAAGTAACAGAAACTCAAAGACAATTAAAAAACAAATATTTACTTTGAAGATTGGCTGAAACAGCATTTGTAATCAGTGAGCCTACTACATTTTGTTTGTCATTTTAAAATTTGCAAAAACTTTTATTCGGGCTGGGAATTTAGCTCAGTGGTTCTGGTGCCTGCCTTACAGGCACAAGATCCTGAGTTCGATCTCTGGTAACCACATACAACAATGCTGAGCGTGGCGACTCATGCACATCAGCAATCAGTACCACATTCCACAATGCCAGGCATGGTGGCTCATGCCTGTAATCCCAACACCAGGGAGGCAGAGGCAGGAGGATTGCTGAGCTTGAGGCGGAGTTCAGGACTTGCTTGAACTACAAAGCAAGACCCTGTCTCAAAAGAAAACTAAAAAAAAAATTTTTTTTGCTATACTTTCTAAGACCTAGATTCTTTACTTGCCCTAGATTTGTGTAATAAATTGTTACTTGATTTTTTTTTTTTTTTTTGCGGATTTTGGCGATTGAATGCAGGGTGATTGCATAGAGCTACATCCTCAGTCTTTTTTGAGACAGTTTTTTCCTACATTGCCCATGCGAGGCTCACTTGTGGTCCTCCTGCCTCATCTTCCTTAAGCAGTATGTTTACAAGCATGAACCATCATGCCATGTTATTATTGTTGTTTGAGAAACTATACAACTTTGACTATTCCCTATATTACATGTCAATAACAAAGTTAGAAGCAAAATTGTATATTTTTGTATAAAAGTGTTGCATATCGTGTCCTTCTTTTGCATAAAATGAATTTAGCCTTTAAGAAACATTTTAAGAAAACTAGAAATCTAATTACAAAGGATTGAAATATGTCCACATAAGTCCACCCTTTCTTTTTCGCTTGAGTTTGCCTGATTTTCAGAGGAAATTCAGAAGTCAAGAATTACAAAAAAAATTTAAAAAATTAATACTTAAAGAGCCAAAACTGACTTATTTTTAAATTGATCTAAATTATACCTCTCTGCTTTCTGTCAAAGCAAACATAAGAAAACAGACACTGTAGATCTTACATGAACACATGTATATGTTAGTCTACACAACAACTAAGAGAAGGAGAAATCGTGACCTTACTGTGTGTTTGTGTGTCTGTGTATGTGCAGTGAGACACTATCGCTAGGCATGGTCAGGTACAAAGGTTCATCGTTTAAGTCTCAGAACTAAATAAACATGTAAGTTTATGATTATTTTATTGAGCTTTCTTATTTTATGACCCACTAATGGCTCACAGATCAGTTATATTGATGAGTTCTCAAGACCTATTGCTTCCATGAGTTTATTTGCTCATTTATTGCTTTTATTTTGAAGTGCCTTGAAGAAAACATTCAGTTCCCAGTCTTATTTTTCACTTACAATAAGTCATAGAAATACACTTTTTATTATAGAGAAGGAATAAAAATAGATGTTGCATGGATCTAACCAGCAAATTATATGTTGCTTTCTAGTTTTTAATTTGTAGTACAAATTGAGCTTCTAAGTTTCAGTATAGGGCTTTTTATCAATTATTCATTATGATATTTGTTTCATTTTATACTTTCTAAGCTGAATTTGTTGAAAAATTAACCTGGCTTTGTCCAGAGCATTCCTGATTAGGTAATGTAATTCAAGTGTGTGCTTTGCCTATTTTGATTCTGCATAAACCGTAGATTCCTCATGTCACGTCTTACTGAGAATTTAGATGATAGTTTTAGGGATGTAGCTTAGTGAAAGAGTTTTGCCAGGCATGTGTAAAACTGCATGGGTTCAGTTCTCAGCCCAGCAACAACAACAACAACAACAACAACAACAACAACAACAACCACAAAACAGTAAATGTTACAATTCAGTTGTGGGAACTTGCCGGCAAAAGCTTACTTCCCAAAGGAAGGGCTTTGTGGAAACTATGAATGTTTCATCTTCCCAAATTTGCCAGCTGGATGAGTACAATCATTCTCTCTAGGGGCAGATGAATAAAGGAATGGAGAAAGCTGAGGAGACTCGATTTCGTCAGGAACGAAGCTTGGGAAATAAGTGCACTCTCAACAAGTATTCCTGTTTCTATTATTCACAAGTAGATTTCAGGGGAAGAAAAAGTGTAAAAGTTTTGTTTAGTGGGATGTGGATGGTAGTGCTTATCTGTGGTTCCAGCTGCTGGGGAGGCTGAGATGGGGATCGTCTGAGCTCAGGAGTTCAGGCAAGACTGAGCAACAAATAAGTATTTTTCTTTTGCCAGTCTTACTTACTTATGTTTAAAGTAGAAGTAATGAGTGTTTATCAGTGGAGTTCACTGGCCTCCTTCAAAATGCTTTTTCTATGGACATCTTGTCAGTTTTATTTGATTGCATTTTTACAGAGTTTGTAGGAATGAAATGGGAGCATTTGCCAGTCTTGTTTCATGAATTCTAAATTTTATCAGGATAAAAATAAACTATCCTGATATTAAAAAGGAATATATATATATATATATATCCTGAGGTCAGAGTGTAGATTTTGGAAAGATTATTCAGTAAAAATTTTGAGCCATGGACTTTTAGAGCTAAAATATTCATTAAGTATGTGAAAACTGTACTGTAAAGAATAAGAAATACTATCCTTTATCAATGCAATAGTTTATTGGACCCTATAGTTAAATCCTTCATATGTATTGAAACTGAAGATAGTTAATTCTTAAGAGACCATATGTAGAAACACATAGGGAACAGAAAGACAGTAGGTATACAAATAGAGAAATATCTCTTTCCTTAGCATGTAAATATTTAAAATAGGACTCATATCCAAGTTAATGATCTTGACTTTCTTTGTGTTTATACCACTTTGAAAATGTTGAAATAAGTTCTTATGACTCATAAATTTATATATATTGAAACTTGAGTTATTCTGGGGCTACAAAGAAGAAAACGTTCCAAGGAAATAAATGATATGAGAATTTTATACTTCACCAGACATTCTGAAGTCTTTAAATTCAAGGTTTAAAGACCTTTCCTAAGGTCTTTAAACATTGGATTTTCCAACAAACATTCCTTTTTTTTCAATGAATACAGTGGAATTTATGACAAAATAAAAGGTAGCTTCTGAGACTGGAAACATAAGAGCTGAGTCCACCCTAAAAATTAAAAAAAAATAATTACCTTCCCAATTCCCAAAATGAGTTGTGGTGATACGAGAGTTTCAGAATCAGATAAATTTAGGCTGGAATCTTGGTTTTGTCAACTGTGTATGTTTTTCCTTGAGGCAGTTTATCTTGTTAGGTCTCAGTTTTCTCATAAAAGTAGAGAAAGGAACACATACTGCTTATGATCTGGACTAAATGAGAGAAGCGATGTCAGAGGCATTGCAGAAGTACCTGGCATAGAATTGGTCTTTGGTCCACTAGGGAAACTGTTCTTTCAAATGCAATTTTCTGAATGATTCCTGACTCATTAAGAGCTATACCAGCCTTTGATTGTGTCTTTTAGCTCTGTCTGTGAAAGGGAAAATGATTATTTTGCTTCACAATAGTCAGGGGGTTCTACACCTAAAAACTGGCTTCTTTGTGGTACGAATTAAACCTTTTTTTTCTCACATAGTTCGTGATAATGTGCATTTCAAGTTTGGATTGTTTGGAATCACGTGAACTACTTGAAGAAAGCCTTTATTTTTCATAGTATCCCCTCTGAAGACAATAGCACAGCCAGAATTTGAATTGGGAGATTTTGTCTTTCAAGTGATAACCTATTCGTGACACAATGTAAATCATAGATAAAGCTGATCTACAAATTAATGTCAGGGCCATGTTATCAATAAGATTCATTCAGGCCAGAAATTTAGTTCTGCAGTTCTAGCCCCTGCCTGGCAAACGCAAGGTTCCGAGTTCAATCCTTGATACCACATATCACAGTGCCGGGTGTAATGGCTCACACCTGTAATCCCACCACTCCGGAAGTAGAGGCAGGAGGGTTGCTGAAATTGAGGCTGAGTTCAGGACCAGCCTGAACACAAAGCAAGACCTGTCTCAAACAATTACAAAAAAGAAAAGAAAAGATTCATTTATTTAATCTAAATGATTTTTGCTATGTATTTCTTATACAAATAAATACTTGTGTTGTATACAAGTACTTCATTGCTGAACAAAGATTTTGTTAGAAACTAGTTAAGAAGACATAGTAAACACAGTGACATATGTGCACCCATGTTTATAGCAGCTCAGTTTGTGATTGCTACATCTTGGAAACAACCCAAATGTCCATCAACTGGAGACTGGATAAAAAAGCTGTGGTTCTTCTATAGAATGGAGTATTATTCTGCCATTAAAAATGATAAGTTTGAATCATTTCTACTTAAATGGACATACCTTGAGGATTTCCTCATAAGTAATATAAATAGGTCACAGATAGGTAAATATCACATCTTTTCTCTGGTATGAGAAAATAAAGATGTAAATGAGTTCTAGAATTATATGTTATATATTGTGAAATGGAAAATACTCAGTGAAATAGGGTGAAGGGGGGAAAATAATGAGATTATCACAAAAAGTAAGGAAACAAATTTTTTGTATATGGGGGGTAGAAGAGTGGGTAAGGCTATGGGAAAAATGAGAATTAAGTTGTATCATATAATGGTACAAATTCCCATTGTGGAGTGCAATCATGATGTGTATATGTAATGTACCAATAAAGATTCCAATTAAAAAAAAAAAAGAAGAGATTGTAAGATGAATGTTCTGTATTCATCTCTGATAGGTGTCAGGGGTACTTTATAAAAAGACAGAAAAGAAAAATAAAGGAAGAAAATATCCTCTTGAATTTCTATATCTTTCAGCAGCCACATACTTATAGAAGGTTATCCAGGGCATTAATGTTTTCAAATTTATTTGCATGTCTGTTTCAGTATAATAGTTTTTTATGATGCTTTTAAAATAACTGAGATATATTACCCAAGAAAGGAAAAGTGTATTATAAGGTTTCATGATTAATAGAACAGAAAAAAGATCCATTTTAAAAAGCTTTTTTAGTGTTTAGGTAAGAGTTTATTTTTGGAAAAATACTGGTCAACTTAAGAAAGTCATCCTTATTGAAGGTGTACCTAATTACCTAATAGGTAATATTTTGCTTATTATGTTACATATGAGACAACATAACATGAGTAATAAAATGTTTATCAAGAATTCATCATAACACTAATAAGGAGAAGTGAAAAGGAAATCTCAGATCCAACTAGTTTCTACAAATATGCTACTTGATTTGCAGTTTTACATTAAAAAAAAGAATTTCTATTAATGAAATCAAGGGAAAAGATAAACATAACAGTTAAAACAAAATATAAATTGAGGTTAATAAAACCATCCAGTGTTATTAATTTCTTCAGAGCAATGTATGCTGTTTGAAATTATTTTATTTCCCTTTAACCTTCCCAGAAAAGATAGCTGAGAGAGTTTGTGATATTACAAACATTATCAAAATTAAAAGACTTTGTTTCCAGTGCTAGTAATGACCTTGAGTGTGTAATTTCATTTCTCTGATTCTCTTTTTTCTTATCAAAGATTGGAATTAGACCATTGTTCTCAAACCTTGCCATCTGAGCTCTTCCAAATTCAGAGTACCTTCATTTTTGCACACAGTTATGGCTTTTATTTTACCCACCTGTTGGAGGATTGACATTTGATTAAAAGAGACTTCATAAGATAAAGTTTTAAAATGCCCTGAGGTAGAAGTCCTTCTGAAGTATCTTTGTTTCTTACATTTTGTGATCTTTTTCACTTTTAGTGATTTCTATGCTTGAGTCCAATACGGGAATTACCAAATCGTGTGTTTTTTGCTTCTGTAATTGCCTTATGTGCCACAGTTTTTACAGAATACCACCTGCCCATTTTAATTAGTCAAAGTTCAGCTTATTTTCCAAGGTTCAAGTGTGGGATGAATAGATACTTGGTTTAAAAGGAAACTGTCCTTTCTGGGCTCTGGATGACAGCATATTTCTACTACTTGTGAAGCATTTCACTTGTTCTTCTTTCGACTTAGGCTGTTGTGTGTTTGAGAAGTCATAGTCTCTCATTCCTGCAGAGGCAGATCACACAGGCCAGGGTGAGGTGAGTGAAGATAAGATAGGGTGCTGGGCGCTTCCTAGAACACATGTTGCTTCAGGAGGGGACACAGCCTGAAGGGCTTCCTGGAAGCTGTCCACAGAGAAACCTCAGATCAACATTGCAGAAGTGTTTCAATAAAAATGGTGCATGGGCTCAGGGATTTAGCTTAGTGGTTCCAGCATCTGCCTTGCAAGTGCAAGGTCCCAAGTTTGATCCCCAGTACCACATACACCAGGTGTGGTGACTTATGCCCACCAGTAATCACTACCACATACCACAGTGCTGGGCATGGTGATTCACACCTATAATTCCAGCACTTGGCAGGCAGAGGCAGGAGGGTGCTATGAGTTTGAGGCTCGCCTTGGGTACACAGTGAGCTCAGGGCCAGCCTGAACTACACAGGGAGACCCTGTCTTAAAAAGCAAAACAAAACAACATCAACAAAAAACACTTTGTGTGGAGAGTTCGGATATAATTTTTAACTGATCAAGCCAGGTGTGGTGGCACATGCTTGTAATCTTAGCATTCAGGGAGGCAGAGGCAGGAAGATCACCATGAGTTCAAGGCCAGTCTGAGCTACATAGTGAAATCCTGTCTTAGACCAACACACAAAAGTATTTTTTTAACTTGTGAAAACTGATTTAAAACTAGGAAACATAATCTAAGTATGGTGGTCCATGCCTGTAATCCCAGCCTTTGAGGAGCTGACACAGCAGGATCCTTAGGAGTTCTGGGCCAAGTTGGGCTGCTTAGTAAGTTCAAGGACAGCCTGAACTGCACTCATACAGTTCCCTTAAAAACTGAAAAAAGTGAAAGCATAAAATGCCAAAACAGATAAAAAGTATGTAGTAACTTATAGGATACTCTGCTGACTTGCACAAGAAATGTATGTCTTCATTCTCTACTATAACCAAAATGTTTGAATTACATTTTTGCTTGAGAACACGCAGTGAATCTTATTAGAAATGTTCCGATGGCCTTGTCATTATATAAGCTTGAATTAGACTATGAAGCTTATTCAAAATACTGGTAAAATTTCACTGTTAAGAGCTATGTGATGGGGCCGGGGAGTTAGCTCAGTGGTTCCGGCACCTGTCTTGCAAGCGCAAGGGCCCGGGTTCGATTCCCCGGTAACCACATACAATATTGGGCGTGGAGACTGACGCCCAGCAGCAACCAGTACCACATACCACAGTGCCAGGTGTGGTGGCTCATGCCTGTAATCCCAGCACTCGGGAGGCAGAGGCAGGAGGATTGCTGTGATGTGAGTTGGAGGCTGAGCTGAGGTCGAGCCTGAACCACAAAGCAAAACCCTGTCTCAAAAACCTAAAAAAAAAAAAAAAAAAAGAGCTATGTGATGGCATCCTGAAGATGACTGATGTACAAGTAAGTCATCATCAAAGGGAAAATATCTTATCGTTGACTTCAGAGTGTCCCTTGATTGCTTCTTTGTGATACAACACAGAAAATCCCCTGAACAAGAGTATGATTAATGAACAGCTCACAGTTTTGCTACAGTGATGTAAGCTGTGGGTACATTACCTAGTCACATAGAAGAAATAAATATCTAGAAATTTAAGAGGATTTTAATGAGATCTCCGTGGGTCAGTCTTAAAGTAGATTACTTGTGTTGGTGTCTGTATTTCTTTTAGATGCGTTGCTTTAACACCTGTAGATTTCTGTTGCCTCTTGCCCGCGAGAACACTGACTCATTTATATTCTTTTATATATTGCTCTGCTGGCAATCGGGCTTCTTTTTTCCCAGTAAAGTCATGTTTGAATTTTAACAGTACAAACAACTAATGAAGCACTCATATCTCGTTTCTGTACGTAACAGTGGTAGTGTTTATTTACACTCTCATTTTACTATTGTCTGCTGTTTGAAGTAATCCCTCGTGAACTTCTCCCTTTAGTCGTTTATGCTGCTTATCACTGTATAAGATTATGAACTAGTGCCTGTGCAGAGAGCAGGAAGGATCGAGCCTTCTAAATGGAATGACATGTGAGCTGGACATGTGTAGGCATTGTAAAACAAAGCTTGAAATGTTCGTGCTCAAACAACACCTTTTCAGTTATGAAGAAATAGCCAGTGCTTTATATCGGGTTATATTTTATTATAAGAAATAAAAAGCTGATTTTAGTTCTTCTAAAGTGTGTTCACTTAAGATGTACCCGTGTGGTTTCCCAAGGGTCGGAAAAAATTTCCCTGGTTTTCTTTTCATGGGTTGGTCAGGAGAGGGTGGCTTTCTCCTCCCCGCACACATGTTAGTACCTGAAGTGATTTTGATTTTGATGGCCTGGTTTATTGACTCTGCTCAGCACCTTTTCTCTTTAACAGGTCTGTTAACATAAAGTGAGTGCAGGCTGCGGTTCTCTTGTGTAAGAAGAGATGGGGAAGTCCCTCTGGAGAGGCACTTGAAGGCCTCCTTCCTCCCTTGGCCTTTGTCACACCGCCACCTGCTTTTTGCCCAGTGGCCTCACAGTCTCCCCTTCAGGTGGCTCCTATTCTGTTGTCCCTTTCAGTCTGCCTTCACCTTCAGGCAGCTTTCCCTCAAATTCAATATCATTTCTCTAAATTTGGCCTTCTGTAAAAAAATAAGAAATGATATCATTAAATAGTATATAATTTTTTTAAAAAATTCAAATCTTTATTGGTACAGTATGAAGACACATCACCATTGCATTCAACATTGAGAGTTTGTACCAGAATATGAGATGACTTCTCATTTTCTCCCCTCCCCCCGCACTATCACCCCCCTACCCTCTATATACATAAGCTTTGTTTCCTTTTCTACTGTCACATTCTTTTCCCCCTCGTTATTTATAGATATTTTAAAAACTAAGCATATATGAGATAATCTCTTAAAATTTATTAGAATAGTACCCATTACAGGATTAAACAGATTTATTCAAAACTAGTGCAAATTATAGTTACTGAGAACTATGATCTCTGTTAATCTGTATTGTTGATAATAACATTGATAAAAATAATCCTTCAGTAGAATTTTCTGTTAATACGGATCTTTTTACAAGCACATTGCGTTATCACATCACTTTTATGCTGATTATACATTCAGAAGTAAAGTCCATACTGTTCAATTATAATGCAGATTTTTACCCTTCATGAAATAAAATTTGGCAAAATTGATGATATTTTTCCTACTGACTCACTTGTGAAATATATTGAGCAAGATGCACAATATATAAAAAATATGTACAGCTGATGACTGCAATTATGGAAATAACTTAGGAGTCCTGAGCCTAGCACCCCAGTGCATGAAGCTTCCATCGAGTCTCAGGGTTCTTCCCAGAATGCTTTGCCAGGAATCTTCATGGTCTACTACATGGTCTATTCCTGGCTGGCTCTCCAAGGTTCAGCAGGGTCGGTGTAAACCAGGTATGATCCAGGTCAAATCTCCCCCTAACACCCTCAGTTTACTTCATAGCATCTGATCTGATTATAATGATTCGTTTTGCGGTAATTTTTAATGTCTGTATTTTTCAGTAGAAATTCAAGTTTCCTCAGAGCAATAATTGTGTCATAGTTCACTCATTGTGCTAGAAAACAGGACATTTGAATTTAAACCTGTTGTCCTTGAATGTAGTCCCCAAACTCTTAGCCACCAGTTATATGATTATATAGTTATTGAATATAACAAATGACATACAGCTATATCTTGTTGAGTTATGGCAAATAGTTTTATAGATCAAATATGGTAAGATATTGCAAAGTTCAAATTAGTAATTTAATAATGGATTTATAAATATGTTGAATCTGAAGAAGATATATAAGAAGAGTGGTAGAATTTCAGTCTTTATTACTTTTTATATAATTACACCTTGAGGTTTTCCATATCAAATATTTATCATTTTCTATAAAAGGAAGAGTATTTTCCAGTTGACTTGTTTCAGTATGTTGGGGCTAGGTCTACATTCTAAATTTTTCTGTTTTTTGAGATAAGGTCTCACCTTCTAGTTCAGGCTGGACCTGAACTCAGCATTGAACTCATCAGTCTTCTGGCCTCTGCCTCGTAAATGCCAAGATTAGGAATTACAGGCATGAGGCACCACACCCATCACTGTGATATGTGGTACTGATCGCTGGTGGGTGTCCGTTACCACCCCCAGCATTGTTTTATGCATTTATCAGGGATCAAACCTGGGCCCTTGCTCTTTCAAGGCAGATGCTGGAACCACTAAGCTAAATCTCAGCTCTAAGTTTCTTGATAGAAAATTCCAAAGAAGTTTGCATAAGCTAAAACATAGAAAAAGGAAAAATGAAAATTTTATGTATTGTAAGATGATAAACGTTTTGTGAATTGGCATATATCCTGCAAATGATTAATTTTTCTGGCTAATCCAAAGTCAATCTTTGAAGGATATACGTACTTAAAAACTTTTGAAGGATAATTTTAGGTAAAATCTAGACTGGAGAAAAAGGACAACACATTGAGTTCATAATATAGAAACAGTTAAAATGTTGAGCTGGTTGATTATTTGCTGCCTTATATTATCTTTTAGTCTTGATATTTTCTCACACAGATGCTGGCTAGCAGTTGAATTTATATCACCCAGTTCTAAAGATTCCTAGCTTTTACCTATTGTGAGCATCAGCTTTTACATGAACTGTAGCCAGGCTGGGTCCTGAGCCCTACTTTGGAAATCACCTTCTCCACGCCACCCCACTGGGCGGCTTTGTTCTAGCATGTAGATATTCTTTGTTTTCCCTGAGAGAAGCCAACAAAGACGAATGACAGAGAGACAGGAGTCAGTTTAACACATGAGCAGCCAGGCCCTGTGCCTCTCAGTGGGCCCAGGAGCCCCTCGTATCGGGCTCATCTCAGCAATTTAACCTCAGCTGTCAAGTGTTCCCCGAGAACCTGCAACGTGCACCTCTGCGTGCAGCCTTTCTCCTTTATGCTCACTAAGGAGCCAATTAGGCCTCGGTTCTCCACTGGTCTCTGACAAGGAATATGTCTTTCCAGAGATAATTCTGTTCCTGAAACTCACTGATGTAAATAATTAATTTTTTTCTCTTTTTTTTTTGTTAGTGCATACTGGTTGAACAGATTAGGAAGCTTTATTTTGGAAGATTAGTACTTCATGTAATAATACTTTGACCATCTTCGCCTCTTCCATATTGCCCCCATTCCCTTGCCCCCTTCCTAGTTTTACAGGGAAGGGATTCAGTGTATATAAGATATTTTTATCATTTCCATTCTCCATTACTCACCCTTACGCTCTTTCGCTTTATTCTATATTGACTAACAATAGTCTCTCTTCTAGTTTGTCATCTTTTGTAGATTCTAATAGTAAGGAGAACATGCTATATTTGTCTTTAAGTCTAGTTTATTTCACTCACTCAACATGATGATTTCTGGATCCCTATTTTTCTGAAAACAACAAAATTCTGTCCTATTTTAGGGGCTGAGTAAATAATGCAAAATAAAAACACAACAGTATGCCATTGCATCTATATACTTGTCATCTATATCCATTCTATTTATGAGCATCTAGGCTGTTTCTGCGTCTTAGCTACTATGAACTGAACATAGTAGTTAGCTACTATGAACTGCACTGTGATAAACTGTCTCTAAAATATGTTTAAAAATATTTTTCTTAACCAACCTCAATTCCCACTCACCCTTTCAAACACATATTACTTGCTTTTCTTTCACCTTGAAGTCTCTTCTTTTTTCTACCAATCAAAATCTGCTCTTTGTGGTTACTGTTTAACCAAAAATCATGATCATTTCAGGTTTCAATTACGAGTTTTCCTCTGAACTTTGTGAATAACTTCCATTAATTCAGTTAAAACTTATGCTAATTAACCTTATATATATCACTCTTCAAAACCAAGTTGACTTTTCAAAAGTAAGTACCCTGTTTTATATTTTGTCAGTGTCCTCAGACCCTACCATTAGTGGCCAGTTAATAGGGAGCTAATTATTTTCCATAATTCATATATTTTTCAATTTCCCCCTTTTAAAGTAAGTCAGTCAATGGTTTTCACTGTACTCACAGAATTCTGCAGTCATCATTTCAGTTCACCAATCCTTGACTATTCTAATTAGTCTGACAAAACAAAAATCCCGTATCCCTGTACCATCGCCTCCAATTCTCTCCCATTCCTAGCTCAATCTTAAGGTTCCAGTGATCTGTTTCTTCATTTAAAAACAATTTTTGTTGGAATATGCTTGTGAGTTATAATAGTTACATTCACTTTGGGGAGTTAGTACATACACATGTTATAGCTTAATCATTTTATTTCACCTTTCCCTTCTTTCCTTCCTCTCTGCCTCTCTCCAGATCTTCTACACAAAATCTGCCTCCTTATTTTTTACCATATTTCTTTTATTTTGCTCTTTAAATTACTTACATTTTGGGTTTCTTGTATAAGAGAAATCATGTAATATCTATCTTTCTGTGACTGTTTTAGAAATTGCTTCTATTATATGCAGTGTGTGAGAACAGTGAACATATAAATATTCTGGACAGTAACTTTAGAATACCTCAGAGATGGGTGCGTGGCACACACTTGCAATCCCAGCATTCAGGAGGCGGAATCAGGAGAATCATGGGTTTGAAGTCAGCTTTGGCTATACCGTTTTCCCCCCACTCCAACCCCAAGAAAAAAACCTCATCATAAAAACCTTAAAAGTTTAAAACAACTTAGGAATATAACTCAGAAATAGAACAGAGCAAATGCTTAGCACACTAAGTCCTGGATTCAGACCTTATGTGTTAATATAGCAAATTCTTTATTTTACAGATTTGAAAATTAGGGACTATGCATTAGCTATTGTTTTTATTTGTTCTGTTTAGAGACAGAATCTCGCTATGCCATTCAGGCTGGTTTTAATATTTTAGCCCAGGCTGGCTTCCAACACTCAGTCTTCCTGCCTTCATCTTCGAGAGCTGGGATGATGGCCTGCACCATCACATCTGCTTATCATCTGCTCCTAATAACCTTGATCTCAGTATCATTCTACCTTTTCAAATCTTAAGTGGAATATGCACAGTGTGATATACCTATTAAAATGTGAAAAGTCTGTGATATTGTCCCATTCAAAATTGATTTTTCTTTTTCTATATTTTTCTGTGCAAATCATGATCACACTCACTATTGAAAATTTGTTCCAGTCTAGGACTTTACTTGATTCACATTTTTCCCATTCGCCTACCTACCCTACAACTCCCCACCCCCTATATGCATAAGTTTTCTTTCTTTTTTTTAATTACCATCACAATTTTTGCTTTCTCCTCATTACTTACCCCTACCTTTCTCTTTGAGTAGTTTATGTTGTGCAATGTCTAATACACATTTTAGAACTCATTTATATTTTCATTTTCTCCTATCAGAAAAGATATGGCACTACCACATCTGTGACCTATTTATTTCACTTATGAGTGTGTCCTGAAGGTACTTCCATTTGAGTACAAATGACTCAAATTTGTCATTCTTTATGGCAGTGTAATACTCCATTTTATAGACAAAAAACACATCTTCTTTATTCAGTCTCTAGTTGATAGATATTTGGGTTGTTTCCAAGATTTAGCTATCACAAACTGAGGTGCTGTAAACATGGGTACACATGTGCCACTGTGATATGAATCTTTCAATTCTTTCTTGTATATCTCTAGCCGGGGAATGGCAGGGTTAAATGGGACCTCTAATCTTAGTTTATTAAAGAATATCCACAGCAATCTCAGTGATGGTTATAACAGTCTACCTTCCCATCAGCCCTGGACAAGGGTTCTTTTTTCTCCACAGCCTCACCAGCATTTGTTGCTGCTAATTTCAAAATAGCAGCCATTCTTTGTGGAGTGAAATGAAATCTCAGCGTCATTTTCATCTGCATCTCTTGAATGAGCAAGATACTAAGCATTTCTTCATATGGTTCTTAGCTGCTTTTACTTCTTTCTCTGAAAAGTGTCTGCTATTTTAGATGCCCATTTTTGAATTGGGTCTTTAAATTTGGAGGGCTGATTTTTTTAAGCTTTTTATGTACTCTAGATAGTAGTCCTTTGTCTGAGAAATTGCTGGTAAAGATTTTTTTCCATATTGTTGATATCAGTCTGCTTGTGGTTTATTTTGCTGTACAGAAGCTTTCTAATAGAATGTGATCCCATTTGTTGGTTTCTTCTGCTAGTCTCATGCTATAGAGGTTTTGTTCATAAAGGCTTTCCCTAAGAAATGTCTTTAAGAGTTTCACCTAACTTAAGAGTTTAGTGTTTCTGTTTTAACATTTAGGTCTCTAATCCACTTTGATTTTACTTTAGTATACATTGAAAGAGATAGATCTAGCTTTAGTCTTTGGCAGGTTAAAACTCAATTTTTTCAGCACCATTTGTTAAAGAGGCTATCTTTCCACCATTGAAGATATTTGTCTCCCATTCAGTTTTGTCAAAATAACAGACAACTCTTTAGAAAATGGAGCAGGAAAGACTTAATTCAAGCAACACTAGTCTCCCACACTCACTGGAAACTGCAGAAACAGAATTCAGGAAAGTGTGTTGTTCACCGTCAGGTTCACCACTGACTTGGATGAGTCAGAAGCTGACAGCACTGAGCAAACAGCACTGAAGAGACAGCCAACCCAAGGCTGTGGATTGCCAAGAGAATGCTGGGAGCCACTGGTGGTCTTACATTTGTTAGAGTTGATGTTTGTTTGCCTGCTATTACTAGAAGGCTAATAAAGTACCCATGTCTCTGACCTTTTTTGGAGTCAGGTATGCAGGACTGTGGGTTGAATCCAGTGCCTCCTCACTGAGCTACATCCTTACGTTTTATTACTTACTCATTTATTTTTGAGACAGTGTCTCTGAATTGGCCAGGAAGGACTCAAACTTCTGAGTGAATAGTGTTAGCATTAAAGGCAAACAGCATTACTCCTGGATTTCCCACCTTATGAAAGTCATGTGCATACTTTTGAGAGGTACAGTCTGAAGGGTAAAAGGGAATGAATTCTTGAAGGTCTACATTAATTCATTATTTATTTGCTGCCTTTCAAGATAAAGGCCAATATTCCCCTCTACCGTACTAGCTCAAAAACTCTCAGTCTACTCTCAAACTGTTCAGCCATTATTAGCTGATGTTTCTGATGGTGAAATTCTCATGCTGGAAGGGATCAGAGCTCATTTGAATCTTATTCTTTATGTAGAGGATCAAGTCACATATAAATGGTATAAGGAGCCAACTTACCACCTGCATGACTATAGATAGTATTTTCCTGCTGCACTTGTTTCTACATCTGCCTGTTGCTCTGTACTTGTTTCTGTAGCTTCTAACTTAGTAAGGTAACTATTGTATTTAATTATGCAGTGCTAGGGTCATGTCTGAGTTTTATAGGGTGCATACACATAACTAAGAGGGAGTATTAACTAGAGGGACTTGAGATTGCTCATTACTGTTCCAATGTTTCCTCTTTTGTCTGCTAACTTACAGACAGAGAAGTTGGCCGATAGGTCCATTTAGTCAGATCTCTTAATGTGAACAATCCTCCAGGTAGCCAGCTGTCATGAGTCTGCCATGGCCACTTCTCATTTAGACGTGTGGATGAAGCTTGCTGGGATACTAGGGTTTTCCTCAGTATAAACCATTCCCAAATCACACTGTTGTGATAGGTTGCATTGTTCTCAGGCTCTCTAGTTTTTCTTTTGGGCTACTGATCTTTCAACATGCAGTTAGAGGATTAAAGTAAATCATTTAATCCATGCAGCGTGCCACTCAGTAGTGTAGTTTGGAAATTGTTTCCACAGGAGCACCAGCGAAAGCAGCCAGTCTGAGATATTGACACTATAGAAAAAACTGACAGCTTACTCCTTGTATTGATTCTACTCTCTCCTACAAATACAGACTCTGTTCCCTACCACAGCCTTGTAAGTGGTGCCTGCTGAGGTTGCTAAATTGCTTTGTAAATTATTTATTATTTGGACACCTTGTAAAGATCTCTTTTCTTCTTGTCTGACCTACTTGTGCTTTCGTGGGTCTCATATATATTGAAAGACCTCAGAGTGTATACCTTCCATATCCTTCTTGTGGAAACCCTTCCTTTCTGTTTATATTGGTAGCAAGTTTTGTCCTGTCATGTCATGATTATCTATCTTCCTGCTGGTTCTTTTTTCTCATGTGTTGTTTACGAAACATCGTAAATTTTTATATGCAACTATGCCACATTGAGTTCCAGACAGCCTAGCAACTTGGCAATTAATTAGCTCTTTCATTTACCTAAAAAGTTTAACTTATTTGAAAAATGATGGAAGAAACAGTTTCTGTTAACAAAAAGCATGTAAATGTACAATTTTAATTCACTTACATCGACATGGTAGTCTAAAATATTTTAAGCACTGTTTTCAAACTTAGGTTTTCTTTCATGATTTTTATGAGCCAGAATATTTATAATGTCAGTAATTTAGATGAGGCAAAGTGGACTTTAATATCCAGCACATCCAGTGAACAGAGCAAATTGGATAGATAGCAGTTCCATACATTCACACACAATTAAGCACACAATTTAAAATACTCAACGTAAAGAAATTCATCCTTCATGTTACCCCTGTCTTTCTCCCCCAACTTTGTACATTAGTAGGCCCAGGACAAATACACACTTTAAAAATTAAGCCTGGAGTTATTTTAGTGCCTCTTATATTTTAGCAGTCCAAAATCTTGCCTTTTCACCAATCCTTCAAATTTACTTATGTTTACAGATATGGGTGCCTCAGCTCCATCCATGCTGTTTATGAGCCCTGGGTCATAGGCAAGCAACTTAGTTCTTGTATGTATCAGTTTCTTTTACTGAGAAGTGAACTTATAATAATGGTAATAATAATACTAATACTATCTACATACAAGTTATTGAAAAATAAATATGACAGGTAATTAGGAGTTTTAGCATATTTATGTAAAAGTGATCGCTGCTTACCTACCCAATGAGGGTGTGTTCCAGGACACCTGGCAGATGGCTAAAACCACATAGTATTTCAATACTAGGTCTTCTGCCAACACATACATTCCTCTGATAAGGTTTCATTTATAAATTAGGCATGATAAGAATAATGTTAACAACAATAACTAATGATGAGATAGGATGATTATAACTGTGCCGTAGTATAAGTTTGTGAATGTGATGTTGGTCTCTACTGTCTTCTCTCAGAATATTGTTGTACTGTACTTAACCCTATGATGGTGATGTAACATAGTACAAATGTCTGCCTGGTAAGATTAGGTGAGGCAAAAGGTGTCATCATTGTAACATAGTATCAGACTCCTGTGGAAAGATAATTTAAATGTACACCCTGTGATAATGTGACATTAGATCAGGTGGTAAGCACAGCTACTACATGGTTGGTGAATGGATAGTATATGCAGTGTAAATCCTCTGGATAAAGTAATTATTTACATCCCAGGTAAGATGGAGCAAGACAGTGTGAAATTTTACCATGCTACCCAAAATGGTGAAAAATTTAAGATATGAAAATTATTTCTGGAATTTTCTGTTTAATCTTTTCAGAACTTAAGGGACCCTACAGACCATAAAAAAACAAGAGACTACTCTATCATGTATCAGTGATGGTTGCAAAGTTACTAATGCATAATTTTTTTACTTAATGATTGAATTTCGTGATGATTGTATTTGCATACAACTTCAAGAATTAAGAATATGAAATTAGTAACTATACTTTAAAATCATTGTATCTTATCTTTTTTTCTAATAACTGTAGAAGGTTGAGGATCAGGCAAATATATTTATTTGATTATTTGTTTATAATAGGAATGAGAATCAAACTAAGAGCCTTGTACTTGCTAGGCAAATGCTCTATCACTGAGCTTCACCTCAGTCCATGAACTCATACTAAGGTTTTCGTAATTCACAAAGCAGTGTACAACACTTGTCAGAGGGCAAGAGAGAACATGAAGATCTGTGAGAAGAGGAGGCCTTCCCATTTGGACTGCTGCTGCTGAGAGATGGAAGGACACGTGACGAGCAAGTCTGGAAGCTGGCAAGGATTTTTAGGCAAGGAGGCTTTTGTAGGCACAGACTATCTGGGTAACTTTCCATTGGAGGGTTAGGCCAGCGCAAGGCTGGTTTTCTTGTTCGCTGCTTTGAGCCAACAAATAAAATGGCCTCATTTATTCTTTCTGTAAATAAAGAAGTCACTTACCTAAGTCGATTTGTCCTTACCCAGTTTTGTACTCAACTTCTGGCTTGCGATATCATTTCTTAACATTATTCCGTCCAGGCCCAACTGAATTCCCACCTTCCTCACCTTATCTATGCTTATTGATCTCACTGCCTTGCTAAGATTTGTAGAAGGAGTCACTGTACCTAACATGTGAGATTAGATATAATGCTATTTGGTTGGATCATTGTTTCCTGTAAAACTATTTCCACAGACATTCAGGATAGGGCAATTCTTTCATTGTCTTTTCAGTAATAACAGAATGATAGTTTAATGAAAAGCCAACGGCTAGTGAAAGAAATTTTTCAGATAAAATGCAGAGTCTAACACCAGCTCGGAGTTTCTTAGTAGCTGCCTGCATTTGCACATGTTACGTGTTTTCCACTGGGCCAATAATCACCGCATTTATAGCACTACTTTATAAAATACAGAGGTCATTGCTTAATTATTCTTGTGTATTTCTACAGTCTTAAGAACTAGTTGATTTCTCTTGCAAAAATGTAAGAGAAGAATCACCTGGCTGTCTACGCCTGGCTCCTTTTTGGGGACAGAGATGAGAAGGGTCTTAAACAGTGGTAGGAATGGCAGTTGGAACAAATACTCTTTTTTATATACAAATGTAAAACACGAAAAACATGTGTATTTATCCTTTTAATATACACTTAGTGAAAATTAAGCTAGAAGGAGAATTCTTCTTATTGGCCTGAGTCAGATTTATGTTAAAAATTTTTAGGGAAGAAAGCAGGGTAAATATATCTTTCATTTCAGGTGGGTTTCTGTCTAAAAAACCCATTTTTAAACAAATTGAAAATGTGTTTAGTCTTCTTTACCTATAGGACATCCTAGCTAAGCAGCACAGCACTGTATTTGCATTGTTTACTCTCCTCATGGCCTTGCTGACAGGCCTGGTGGTTCAGCTCCCTGCCACTGCCCAGATCGGAGCTTGAGGGATGGTACTGCACATGCTGGCGAAAGATCAAGATTCAAAATTCAGATTAAGGTGTCTACTGCAGGCATATGGTTTTTGGACAATTAAAAGGTCAAAAAATCAGGACCATCAGTATAAAACAAAACTAAACTAAGTAGACTGTTTCCAGTCCTGGGAAGAAATGGAAGATGGTTGGGCAGATCTCTGCACATTGCTGTTTCTAGACAAAGACCTCCTTACTCTTTCACTAAATAAATCATGGAGGGATATACCGTGAATTCATATCTTGCAAAATTACATTGCAAATAAATGTGTTAGTATTTCCAACCAAAGTTTCAGCAACTATCCACTCAAATTATATTCTTATTAACACTGGTCACTATAATTAAAAAAAATAAATGCTGATCTGAAATTTAAAAATACTCTATACTCTTACACTGAGTGAAAATTTTCTACATATTGAATTTCATTTTTCAAAATTGTATATTTTTAAATTTAACTTTTTTAAATCTCTTGTGGCAACAGTGTTCAAATCAGTTTTTACAATTAATACAAATTTCCTAGTGATTTTACCTGTTACTTCTTGATACCTCATTTGATAAGCATGTATAATTCCCACTAATTATATACAAGTTAGAAATTTTAATTTTTCTTAATTTCATGATAGCAGATTTTACTGATGCATTTAAAATTCTTTTGAAAGACTGTCCCCTGTAGTTGATAATACATGTTAATTTTCTCTGTGACTACATTATTAATTATCTGCTTTGTCCTCAGTGATGGAACCTGTTCTTTTTTTTTT